>JAVQJF010100504.1:0-48298 GCA_036023855.1 Gadopsis marmoratus | reverse complement strand
ATATATATATATATATAGAATTTGAGCTGTGTTGTGCAACTTACATGAGATGTCAGGTACAGCTTGTTCAGATATGTGAGGCCTGTGCTCCTCTTCAGATCTGGTGTCTGATAGACTGTCCCCCTGCAACCTAGACACGACACGTAACACATATACAGCACTGTAAACAATGGCAGTCCAGTGCGTTTAAACAATCTCTGAAATCGGCATTTTTCAGCCACATCTCTGTAATGCATGTTTAGAATTGAATGCCGGATAACGAGAAGACAAGCGAGGGCTCTATCAGTCTGAGGTGATGAGACAAAGGGGAAGTGTTCAGCGAGTTTGTGAACTCTTCCTTCTGCTAAATCTGGGATGGTACCAAGAAAAGAAGAACATGGGGGTCGGCTTTGGGGCACAAATCCTATCTCTTCATCGCGACTTCTCTTCCCGATGAAAACAAATCTGAAATAGTCTTTAGTGTGTTGACATGCAACCGCAGTTTGCATTCACAGACATGTGGTGCATGGATAAGATTGTGCACAGCTCACTTGTCTCAGAAGGAACTTCGCTCTGATTGCTGAAAAAGCAAAACTGAAAAACTGGCACATATTCTGTTTCGTCTTAAATCATCCAGTTACTGTTCTTTATCATGATGTGCTCCAAGTCCCTTAAAAAGATTTGGCCGTCTCCGTAAGGTACTAAAAGATTTAAGTTTCCCTGAGACAGGAACGTATACTGTGGGGGAAAGACACACAGAGATTGAAATGCCTTTTCAGTGGGAAGATAAACATGTTACATGTGGCTTTTCACTGTATTTACACTCTCCTGCAAACTAATTTGCACAACTCTAACATCAGTATGGAATTAAACACAGCACTTGTTTTTCTAAAGCATAGTTTTAACAACTGTAAATCATACCACACATTAACTGTAATTACACACTACTTTAGCTCCAAATGCTTTCACTGCATGCTATTTCCATGTCATCGACGCGACCATTAGCTGAAGACAAAAGGAAAGCAATCAATATGCCTTCATGGGGTGGCTGCATTCCATCACAGCCGCAGGGCCTCTTGGTTTCTACCTCTATGACGAGGGTAAAAGCAGAACGTGGCTTTTTTAAAGTGTATTCTATTTCTTTCCTTCTTTACTATATCCTTCTCCTTGTCTCCCTCTCTCTCTCTTTAATGGTCTTTATAAGGCCATTTAAAAAAAAGCATCCACGATGACTATCACAAGACCTTCCCATTCTCTGAACAAAACCTGCTCATAACCGCAAGTCGTGACTCCCATTCCTTCAGTACAGTCTTGATATAAAAGCAATTAATTTAATGAAAACTACCAGCCCAAATGAGGTTTGTGGAGATGTATCCATTTCCTTGGGCCGTGCTGCTAACTCCTCCGGACTGTGCCCAAGATCTGGGATACGTTTGCACACAGGAAGGTTTGTGGCAGGAGCGCATTGCCATTAAAACAACTTATCGGGTGCATGAAGGAGGTGGATGAAATGGTGGTATGACCACAGCTATAGCCCAAGAGACATGCCCACAACACACAGGCCACACGGCACTTTACACTTCAACCAACCAGTAGAGAGCCAGCGGAAGCAGCGTGTTTCCTGAACATGCCGCTGCTGGTTAGGAGCCACACAGGCTGACTGGACTGTTGGGTGGTGCAGACAGTGTCTGGACAGAAGCAAAGGGGAAGGGCAATGGCAAACTTTACCACCCTTCAGAAAGTTTGGGGTCAGCCAGGTCAAATAGAAAGGAGATACTACCATGCAAGGCTTACTTGTAATATATTTAAACTGAATTAAGCAATAAAGATAATATACACATTTTACAAGGTACACAATATACATAATATCTCAAATAATATACACTAAGAATCTTTTTAAAAGAAAGGTTTCCTGATTTTAAAGATTTCACAAATTAGCTGAATTAAAAGGTAAACTGACCCCAATCCCGGAGTCCAACATGGCAAATATCGTATACTCCTTTAAAGTGTTTTATTCAAATATTTTTTTGTCTGTATGATGTTATTGTGCAGTTTAAGTCTACAGTGAGTAATTTACATCTTGTGTTCTCGGCCTGTAACATTACAGGTGGATCCTGAACACAGTAACACACAGTAGCGCTGCTGGAAATTAATAAATACTCGCTGGGGAGGAACTGAGTTGTCGCCTTCACGCTGTGGGTGTGAAAGTCAGCGTCACCTTTCCTTGGCCTTGGGTGGTAAATTGTAAAGCCAAATGGCTTGTTTGACTGCTTAGATAGCTAGAGGGAGTGAATGCAGTTGTACATGATTTTAAACAAAAGTGCAATGTGCAGAATGCTGGACCTCACTGACCCAAAACAGCTGGCATGTAGAAGAGAAAAAAAAGTAGCTGCATTCTAATGTGTTTGCCTGAGGGGTGACGGGTATGTGAGGAATGCTTGTCCAACTTGGGTCAGTGTTACCAGCTCCATACAGGCCCAAGCAACCCTCTGCTATCTTTGAGAGAGTTATACAACATAAAAAAAGAATCCACCCAATCTTTGCGGGCCTCAATTTTATACTAAACTGTAAAATAAAATAACTTTTAGCCTGAGTGCAAGTTCACATGTGTACAGTAGTACTGTCTGCAGGTGTGAAACACAAGGACACCAACTGTGCCACATATGTTAGTGTTCTGAGTAGTCAGTTTAAAGGTTGGCCCCATATCGAGGTGTTTCTGGCAATCCCATTAAGACAGAGTGCTAATGCACACAGCATAAGGTCTGTTAGGAGTGTCCCTCTCCACACTGCTTCCTGACCAGAGGCATTCTGTGTGTATGCGTGCAAGGACATGCATGCACATGTGTCATGTGTGGATTAATGAATATCTGTGTGTGTGTGTGTGTGTGCATGCACTCCTGCACAACTCCTGATTTCAGAATTACTTGTCTCCAGAATAGCACAACAGGCATACCATGTGTGCAAGACTTTTCCAGGTTTGTGATCTGTTTATGGCCCTTACACTCACCAAAAATGACTATGAAGACCACGACTCCTTCGCCAATAAAACTTGGGAAGGATTCTGTGGTCAGGTTATAGAGGACGAAGCAAGAATTTGGACTGGACCAGTAGGAGAGAGGAAGACAGAGAAGGAGAACAGATGTCCAACATTTCAGTCACAAAGAAAACCCAAGCCAAAAGCGACTCCAGATACAGATGCAGCTTTGCCCTGCCGCTGATCCGACCCCTGGACTCAATGATAAGCCAAAGGTATAAACTATTTGCTTAAGACCATCCAGTCGATAAACTGCCAACAAAAAATCCACAGATGCCGTTCATCCTCCTGCGGAACCTCTGACAACATCCCACACCCTGTGCGTAAAGAGAAACTGATAAGCAGTGTGAATGAAAGAAGAGTAGGAAACAAATTCCAAAGCCCAAACAGAGGAAGCCGTGCAGGCAGATGTGTGCCTGGCGTCCCATCAAACTGATACCCGTTTATCTTTGACTGGCATCAAGTCCTGCCCACACCTGCCTATGGTATCACATCCAACACTCAGAAATTTGAGCTCCAAGATTAATGCTGTGGATCGGAGGGGGGAGAGGAAATGTGTCGGAAGAGAAAAACGGTGATAAAAAGAGAGGCTGATAACGGAGACAATTACCAGTGCTTGGGCTGATTTGTGAAAACAAGCCACACTGGAGTGCACTACAGATATGACATTATTCTCTGTTCTGAATGTTGAAGAATCCTACCTCTGATACAGAGAGTGTGGGTGGGTGGCGTGGAGGGTAGGGTAGGGTAGGGTAGGGTAGGGTACACGGAGCAGTTTGGATGATGGAAAAAAAATAATCAAAATATCCACAACGTTACTGTAGCTAAAACGTATTTGAATCCATTGGATTTAAAGCCTTAGAGGTATAGTTTGACATTTCTCTCTCCAAGGCAGAAGATACGAGAAGGTGGAAACATTTACCTGGCACACCTAGAGCAGATGTTGAGTGTAACTTTGGCCTGCGGTTCAGGCTGATAGGAGCTACGTCCCTGGCTGAACTTACTGCCGGATGGAGCCAAGCCCATCACACCCTCCATCCGCAGGTCATCCAGGTCCTCTGGGAGGGGACACACACACACACACACACACACACACACAAGGGACAAAAGGAGAGAGGGCGGAGAAGGAAACCAAGGAAAAAAGGAGAGAAAACAAGAGGGAGTAAGGACAGTCATTAATCATGCTTTGGTCTCTCCCTTGTCAATATGATGCCCGGTGATGACAGTCTGCTTGGAGCCAAAAGGCGCAAACAAGCACATCACAGTAAATAAACATTCCCAGCCCAGCTCTGCTGCTGCGCGCACTCACACGCATTACATCCACAAAAAAAAAAACATCCACATTCAGAGGAAACAATAAGCAGTTATCACCATCATCGACGCAAAACACTCAGGTTACATGTGGAGGAGGCGATGACAGCGGCACTGAAACGGGAAGGCCACGTTAACTAGCTGAGGGCGAAGTGGACAAAGAACAATGAAGTCGGCGAGGAGAAATGAGCGGGAAAGCTGGGTTTCGTCTGATCTCTCCCTGTGTCCTCGAGAGCGCTCCCTCTGACTCTCTAAAGGAGTCCACATGTATCAGACGCACCAGTATTATTCCCCCTAACCTCCTACACTGTCTGTCTGCAGCAGTTATAAGTGAACATATGCTTACACACACACACAACACCCAGAGATAACAGGTGCGGCGATCCCTTTCCCTTTTCTTTCTCATGCACATAGTGTAAATGTTAAATAAACCTCTCTTTCCGTCTGCCTCCCCTCTGTTTTCTCAGATATCTGCGTTGTCTCAGGATACAGCTGTTCCTGGTGCGATGAAATGCTCTGCACGTGGAAGCACTGAAAGTTTGAAGTTTTGGACGTGATACAAGACTAAAACAGGACGACCAGCGATCGCATCAGAGTGCTACATACTCGGCATCAAGACGCAGAACGCGACACACGTTTCTTTAATAGACGCTGCACTAGCATGACAGGGCAAGAAAGCATGAATCACAGCAACAACAAGATTTATTTAACAGCACAGAGGTAGAGGAACATGAAGTCAGTGTGTTCTGCAGCAAAGTGGAGAACTGTAACGGTTCGTTAAATTCAACAGAGGATCAACGGGGGGGATCAGCCAGACCATTTTGGTTTTGAGTGCATCCTCAAGAGATAAAACAGATTGCAGTACTTTCCGTGTTATGAGAATTGATGACGAGCGGATGTCTGGACTTTTTACTTGGTTTAGGACGCCGGTCAAGCTTTTAACCGCACGTGGAATCACGCAGAACGTATACACACACACCCATAACAATATTTGTCCCATTCTTTCCATCAGACCAAGAATTTAGGAGCTTTGCCAAGGGGGGGGGGGTTGCCTTCAGGACACACAATGCCATTGTTTCTGCTATTGTATGTACAGTGCAGTGCAGTTAGTGCCTGTCTCTCTCTGTGTGTGTGTGTGTGGAGTCATTCGAAACCAGCATTGATACTTTTCACTTAAAGATCACGTTACCCGTCACCTGGTTTTGGGGGGGGTTGGAATGGGCCTCACACCTTGAAAGAGGAGATTGCATGACTAATCACCTGGATTAGATAAGGTGACACTTGCTCATGAGAACGTGCTCTCCCTCCATCCATCAGTGTGGCGCACTGCCAGAAGATCCCACCTGACTCCTTTGGGTGTCAGAAAATCGCTCTGACACCTAAACGCCGTGCTTCAATCTGAGCCACTACTCGGTGACTCGATGCTGACCTGATGCGCAAAGCAGAGTCTTGTTTTAATTCATTCTTGTCTTAGTTGACTTTTTTCCCAAACCACAATCCACAAGCAAAAACAACATGCCTGAACACTTCTTTTAGCCGTGATAGCGGTGTTGCTCTCTGGACGGTCCATCATTTTGGCCCAGACTGAAATGCCTCGACAACTATTAGATTGATTGCCATGGAATTTGGTACGTTTAGTGCTAATTAGCTAATGTTAGCCTGCTTTTATTGTACTTTTTTTTAATCATAAGTGCCTCATTATGTCTCCAAAAGATATGAGTAGGAGCCGTTGACCACTTTCAATTAAGTACAATCAGTCTCAACGTATTGTACTCCTAACTAGTTTTGACCATATTACAGTCTTTTAAAACAAAAGCTTTTGGCAAATCATCTAAATGAATACGTCTATTGAAGAGCTGGAAGTTTCTTGGTTTCCTTACATTGCGATCGCTGACATCAGTCATGCCACTCACGCTGTGTCCAGGCAGTCTGAGAGCGAGTGTTGTTTTAGTGTTTTGAGGAGGACAGATACATTCCAGTAATACCCTTAAGCAGGGCAATATTAAATGTCCCATTCATCATGGTGTGCATTGGAGACAGAGTGATCCACCAGCAATTTGGGCAATTTACTGGTCGTGGGAACTGGAGATTAGGCCTTCACCTTTTCCTCTTCTCTCCTTGTCCATTCCCACTTCTTCCCCCTTTAAACAGTTTCTCCTTCTTATATAATGTGGCATGCCAGACTTTCTTTGGGTCACAACCTGCGATACAAATCATTACTTGGCACTCGAGAAACGTACACTTGCGAGGCTGAAGCTTTCTTGAATACCAAAAAAATAACAGCAACCAGCTCCGACCCTGAAAGAGAACATGACCTAAGTGTACGCAGCTGCTTGTCACCTCGACTCCCGCTTTGTCTTTTGGACTTGTTTCTGTCAGGTCAGGATAAAGTGACACAGTAATGGAGAGCAACACCTCAGTGTTTGAAGGAAGACAACGCTAATCTCAAAAAAGGTCACAAAGGTAAACAAAGGCTTTTGTCTGGAGTGCATCTCATACAGAAAACGGATTAGACTGTGCCTGAATGAAATGTAGCAGAAGTTGAAAGACTTAAAGGGAACATTTTGTGTTATGGCCATTTGTTCCATGTTTGCAACAGATGGGTTAATAGAAAAAGGTTACTACTAGTGTAAAAGTGCATTTAGCCCCTAACTGCTACCCCTGTGTACTGCTCACTGTCCATGCACTACGGTACTGGGTCACTTGCATGTATGAAGTGAGTAACTGTACGACTTTGAAGCAAGACAACTTTGCTTGGATAAATGTTGGGTTCAAAAAGGCAGACAGATTTCTGTGTCGACGCCGCGCTGAGGAGGGCCTGTGTATGGAGTGCTGAAGTGATGATCACGTGCCTCACGGGTTGGGGTTTGGGTGTCAGCTCTGTAAATGACTGCTCTTACATTCACGCAAGTATTCTGACGCAGATGCTCACGCTGTATTCTGATGACTAGAGGCCTGAATAGGACCACAGAAACGGTTCCTTGTTAGGCAAGAAAAGTAGATTTTTGTGGTCTCAAACAGATACATGTTTCGGATCAGAGTGCACCATTTAATCGAGTACATTTCAATGTGTGGCAGATCCTAACCACACTTTAAAAGACAACCGTAGCTGTCTTTTCATGTGCGAATTCCCAAATCAATGCTCGCGTAGAAGATTGAGTGTCGACGTATTCTTTCCTTCTCCGTGTCTACTTTGTCAAACACACATGACTGAGTGCATACTCTCCAGGTTCACACAACACCACCATGATAAGTTTACAGCGTGTGTCCCGTGAGACCGGTTTACTCAGGCCTCTGTCTAGACACAACAATCGTCTGTCCACACTCGCCCGTTTGTCAGGCTGTCACATTTCCACTCCGCGGGCACCGGGGCAGCCATGCGTGCTCCCCCTGTCTGACGATGAGACAAGGCAGATAAATAAAATGGGGGGGGATGGAAACTATTCGAGCGATGCAATCCCAACAAAAGGCCTGAGCAATGAGGAATTCCATGCCGCAATCACTCACTCACAATAGTCAGAGAGGAGCAGATCAGAGCACACAGATAGAAGCGTTTGTGTGCTTCTCTCTCCATGTTTCCATGTAATTTAATGTTGTTTAGATAGACCGATTCTGTCTTTGCTGCTCTTCATAGGGCTGAAAAACAGTGCTGATGTCACAATCAGCGCATTTGGCTTCACAAAAAACTTAATAAACACCTTCTCGGATGATGCATGGGGTGGAATCACCTAACGCACTGCGCACACGCACACACGTCTTCTTCTGCACCAAATCCAACGCATTTCATCACGTGCTGAGTTACTGTGTCTCATGTCTCTAAGTGAAATAATTGAATTTTCCATTCTTTCATGAGCAGTTACGGCATCCCACCGCATAACACTGGGCTCTAATTAATAATCTGCAAGTGATGGATGCCTTTCAAGACCCACATGTGTGAGCAACATACTAGGTATAGATAAAAAGGCAGGCAGCACACACTCAACCCGACACATACAGTGACACTTGCAGACCTCGCACTTTTGCTGCCCTCACACACACAACCAGCATTTGCTTTTCATTATAAAGCATAAAGCCGCCACTTGGCGGTTAGTCGTCACACAGACGTCTTTGATGTGAGTCGCGGCAGAGACGCATTTGTTTGGCTTTGTAATAAAAACAATATTCTAACTTACATTTCATAATTATGTCTCGGCTTTCAATAGCGCCCTCCTCCCCTCCTGGCCTAAAAATATGTCTGTTAGGCTCCAGGCCGCCACAACTCTGAGTGCAGCAGTAATAACCCTGATCAGAATCAGATGGGGACACACATGAGCATGGTAACATCACAGCTCTGAGGCCTGTGGAAAGTCTTATCGCAGACCTTGATGCAAACCTCCTTTTAACTCGCTTTCTAACCGCAAATATCGAAGAGATTAGGACGTCACTGTAGACACAGCAGTCTGATGTAGTGATGCATTACAATGCATTATAGTTGGAAAAGTGACTTGAGTGGTGTTGTATGTTGAAAATTTCAAAATGAGTTATACTTTGAGCTTCGTCTATGTATTAGGCAGTAAATATATCAAGACATCTGTCTGCCAGGATCGAGCCTGCCATCTACAGTTAAAAAAACGATGATTTTAATCACTTAGAAATGAAGTAATCCATCAAACAGGAATGTGCCTGTACAAGAAGAGTCTAGAGAGTGTGTTGATGATAGAAGAGCAAGTTTAATAAAACAAACATTGCGTTAACGTGAGTTATGGGATGTGTTGATATAGTACGGGCAATTCTCTCCTTTGTCTTTAAATGTCTGTATTTCTTTTGGAGATCATTGTTTCCCTGCTTGTTTGTGATAAACACATAGATACAGCAGTCACACATCACTTCACACCAACACAGGTACATTCCCTCACACACACACACACACACACACACAAATTACTGCATAATGACATCAAGTCTATAATTCTTGTCTATTTGTCTCTTAAATCTTGATCGTGCAGCAGACAGGAGCCAGAGAACAGTGATGTTAGTTGTTAAGTTAAAGCTGCACACATGACTGTTGGGGAAGGGGTGGGGGGGTCGGTCTTCTGCCAATTAACCCTATAACAACACAATGCTTCTATTCACTTCCAGTCCCTTATCATCCTTGAGTGTCCATCTGCCGTCTTTTGCTTCAGGTCTGCCAGCAGCCACGATACACCGTCACTGTGTCCATTCAGCTCCCTTCAGTTCATCTAAGGTGCTTACGCACACCGGAGATACGTACGCTGGCTGGTATTAGGCCCTACGCTGCGTAATGACTGCCGCTAGATTTATGGTATGATCACAGCAGTCTACTTGCCTACTGATGACTGCTTCCAGCAATGCCACCCTAATACCACAGCAATTTGCCTCTCAATTAGCGTATCCATCTGCACCGTGGAGACTTTTACAGGCATCAAATTGGGCACAATTAGACTTTCACTGGGCACATTCTTTTCACCATCAGGCCTGGTCGAAACCTTCAGAGGTGAACCCAGCCCTTTCAAGCTTGTGTTTCAAGTGAAAGATTTAATGCTGAAGCAACTCACACCACTGACATATATGATCTCCTCCTCTTCTGTCAATGCACCACAATGACAGTGCTGCGTTGTTGGCTTACACTGTTTCCAGGGCAACTGTTGTGTCTTTGGTTGTTTGGGCAAGGATGAAGGAGGCAATAGGGGTGATGGGAGCGTGTATGGTGGCGGGGGGTGGGGGTTACTGCTTCTGGCGTCAGGAAGTGCATGCTTTGTCTGCTAACTTGTGCAATTTGAACGTTGGCCTGAGGCAGAGGGCACAGCTCTTAGCCATGTTAGCACTGGTCCTTCACACGCATACATTACCACATCGAGACGAATAATGTTAACAGTGTTCCTAACAGTGGTGGCAAGTAACTCAAGGCATTTCCTAATGTACTTGTACTTTATCTGCGTGTTTCCAAATGATACTACTTTATACCTCTACGTCACTACTCTCCAGAAAGAAATATTTGTATTTGTATAGCATGATAGCATGGCTAAAACAGGACCTACACATGATCACATAAGTAATACTGATATGCAGTACATGTTCTTTTACTTTTGATACTTAAAGTAAATTTCAATGCTGGACAATTGTAGTTGTAATAAAATACCAATGGCTTTCTATTAGATCTTCCTCACAGGAAAGGCGAAATGTATGGCAAGAACATTAAGAGGGCGATTCTTAATATTCGCAATAAACATTTGTCATTCATATCTGCCACGAAGCTAATAATGACAGGCTTGCTCTTTCACCAAACGTGTAATCTAAAGTAATTTAGTAGGACTAAACAAATGTTCAGGCCTCTGCGAGCTGAAAGGCCAAGACCTTAATCGCTGTCAGAGGCAAGGAATCTCTATGCAGTGGATGAACTCCTAACATAGAACATTCTTCACTTAAATTTCAGGGTGGTAAAGAAAGTAAAGAATGTGCGAAAAAAAAAAGTCTCACTTTCCCTCACCTACTCTATTTTACTTCTTTTTTCTTTTTATAAACCCGCCATTGTAACCTACAGCAGGCAACGCTTGATCAAGGAAGATATAAGGTCCTCAAACAAAAAGAGCCACACACAGGCATTGTAACTCATCCAGCAGGCACTGCTTTATTCTGTGTATCAAAGATCACACGTAGCTTCATCATGCCCTCATCCTGTCCCCCCCATCAAGTCCTCACTGTCACTGTGGAGCAGCGTGAGTTGGTAAAGCTACTCTCACGTCCTCCTCTCCTGTTTCAGGAATCATGCCAGAGTGAGTCAACGCACTAAAAAGGGTCTGTGGACTCATGCGGGTGGGGGGGGGAATGTCTGAAGAATGGATGTTTTGCACTGAGAGCAGCTTTGTTACTTTCTACTGAAAAGAAAGTGTGTGTGCATGTGAAATGGGATGTTGCAACAAGTAGAAGGTAATGTTTGAAAGTGTCCACCAAACAAAATTCTTTAGCCCCTTGAAACTTCAAATCACCCCATAAGCAGAAAACATATTTTTAAAGTGATATATCTGGTTGTTCCACCTTTCCATTTGAGCAACACTATATCACAACATCAAAAACCAACTTGCCATATGTTGTATATGTGTCATTTGCTTTTATTATATAGAACATTACACCAAATGAAAAAATGTAGAATGTATTTTGTCTGTATCATATTATCCACATTTTCAGCCTTATATATATATAGTATCTTTGGAGACCTTGGAATCGAGGCTTGAATTTAAGAGAAAGCTCAGTGTTTAAGCAATTCTTGACCGAGCAACACAACATGTCTGTGGGGCCTGAAGAGGTTAAGCAGAGTAAAAATTGGGGAAGATGAAGTCTTAACATTCAAATTATAATTTGACTCTCCATCACACCTTACGAAAGTCTGAATTTATGTTGCTACAGATGTAGATATACAAAATGTACTGTAATCGACAGTACACATCGTTTGTCAATGCTTACAGGCATTTAAATAAGACGTATTGTATAAACAAAAGATTTTGAGACTATGTCTCTGAAATGGAATGCTTCCACCTAGGATGACGAGAACAGTAACTTTACAGTGGGGAACTGGCTAACTCGTCTCATTAACTTACCATAAAATAACACTGCAAGGCCAAAAACAGGGTGTTTCTCCCCACACACTGAACTCATATTTCAGATCAGTATAAAATTGTGGTCTCGCCGCTCAGCGAAAGCTAGAATCTTGACATTTTCCACTTTCCATTAGAAGAACATGTGAGTCATATTCATTTTCAATATGGTTTTGACTGTGGTAAATATTGAGCACAGAACTAATGAAAACACAGTGCCATCCCTGAGAGCAGCTAGAGAATCAATAAGACTTAGCCTGTAAGCTGATTTTAGTTTCTTGTTTTGGAACAATATGAACAAAACAAATCAACCTTAAGCCATGTCCTTGGTTTTTATAATAGTATTTAATCTGGACCACCGTGGCTAACATTACTATGAACATATGAAGTGAATCTTATTATTTTCTCATAAGCTCCTTATCCAGGTGCTGGCAAGAACACGCCCAATTTGCAAACCCCTTCTGCACAATATGGAATTGGGACTTAGTTGCTAGCTTTATTTGTGTCTTCTAAGCCTGTTTTTATTACGCATCTTATTCTCTCACCAAAGTAGCATTTGTTGCACAGTGAGACAAACTGGTGGTCTTTTCCTGCCTCCCAGTGGATAGTTTGCAATATGTTCAGCCTTCACTGTGGCTCTGCACTCTCTTCACCCTCCAGAGGTTCGGACAGGTAATGACTGATCACATCCAGACCATGGGACCTGTTAATTTCTTGATAATATAATTGCTCTCATTTGGGTGTTGTGGATTTTTCCATACGCCAGTAATCAGAAGCACAACAAGGAGCCTCACGGCCAATTGGCAGGTATGCTGAACAAAGCTCTGCTTGGCTGATAATACAACTACATGGAGAAACTACTTATGCGCATCTGGAGTTAACATATTTGGGATGAGTGTCTATGATCAGAATTGTATGGTACAAGACTGCAATATATGAATGAAAACACTGTGGGTCCATTGTGTGTGTGTGTCTGTCTGTCTGTGTAGGTATATTACAGTGAATGTATGTGTCTCTGGTTTAAAGTGATAAAGTTAAAAGTGTGTTTGATTGTCGTTTTGTGCAACTTAGCCTCACAGCATTGGACACCTGCATCCGAAAGCTTAATGGTCTGACTATTTATACTTGCCAGATATGTGAAGTGTGCCATCATTATAACGTATTAAAGCCTTTACATACATGTCTCCCAATTTACTTAAAATTCAAACTTACTCATCTGACAATAAGTGAACTGTTTGGACTTGGCACAGTGCTTCTAAACTGACTTTACACACAGCAGCTGTAATACTATATTGTAGCCACTAGAGGTCACCCTAAGCAAATAGATAACGTGCCTCCAACAAGCTCAGGTAGTGAAGTGACTGTCCTGCTGCATGTGAGAGGCCATAAGAGGAAATAACTTCCCATGAAGCAATGCGACATATAGCCTTGTTCTCAATTAACAATGTATTGCTTTGGTAAACCAGAATTAAGAGATAGGAATACTTAAACAATGGCATGGTTACATCATTGTTATGAAATTAGAAAAACAATCGTATCTATGGAGATTTTTCCTAAGGTAACTGTACAAATATAGGTTGTGCTACATTATAGAATTTTAGAGAACATTTGAATCCACAGATTTCCTAGTTTAACCCTAACCCTGGTGTAGAGTCCTTGAGCAGGTAATTGTATCCCTACCTGCACTCCAAGAGTGACCATACGTTTTAACCTTCATGTGGACAGCAGCAAGGAAAAAGATTGATGATCCTTGGCATGGATGGTGAGCTTGTGATAATATATTGATCCATGAAGGAGATATGTCATCTTTGACATGCATTTTGGTCAGAACCACAAAATGTGTGCCAAGACCTTCTTTCTAAATGAGGCCCAGAAATCCTCCTGAGGGGTCATTCATTCATTTCAAATCCACCAGACCACCACATGCAGCATGTTAGAATCGCTTTAATCAACTCTTCAGTAGTGAGGCAGGCCGCTCAGAGTGACAGTCAACACAGTAGCGGCTGCCCCTGTGGAGAGCACCGTGACAGGCCTTGACAGAGGATCTGAAATGACCTCGCTGCATTATTTCCTTTGAATCGCTGCCCTGGACCGTAGTGTAAAAGCCACTGGGGGAATATGCCTCCGATTCAGAGCCATGATTAAGAGGAACATCACAGACCATCAATATCCTGCTTTATGGCTGTATCTTTCACCATTATATATCGCTGTCCTGGGTCATGACTGTGTTTGGCAGATATAAAGCAAAGTCTTACAATACATAGTGGTTTTACAAGATTTCTTCCAGTTAATGTGGAAGAGCAGCTGAAAACAATTAAGGTACAGTAGGAACAAAATCAACTCACTGGTAATAGTATCCCTTTTAAATAGCAGTAGATAACTGGAATACAATAAATATAGTGATTGTGTCTTGGATAATTTAAAACTTGTAGATGTTGAGACACAGAATGAATCTATCAGATTTAACTTGATGGTCTGTATTAGTTGTAAGAAGAAAACAATCAGTCAATCACAATTTTTCAAATTTTCAGACACAATAAGCTATTTTTAGGTATCATGTTTGGCTTTGGTGATTTATTATATAGAGTTTTGATATTTTAGAAGCTAAACAAGCAATTTATTAAGGATAAGGAGGATAAGAACAAGCATTTGTTACAGCTAACCTGTAAGTCACTCTGCCACACATCAATGATGAAAAGATCCTGCTATCAAGCACAAGTGCCTCAGTGCTGTGACAGTAGAGCAGAGCGCAAAGACATACGCAGATTGTGTGTCACTCAGATCCTCCAATGAATAAAACCAAAACCAAAACTTTAGGTTACTTGCGTAACCCCGGCTCTCTGTGTAGCATGAGCCAAAAGTATTGCTACTCTGCACAGTTAGCAGTCTAGACTATCCTTTGGTGCCAGGCTAGTCTGAGCGGTCACTCTCGGCTAACAGAGCCGACCGTGAACCAACCTGGTGACCGGGTTTTGTTCTCTTGGCCACGGAAGGAAAGTTAGCTCCAGAGAGAACAAGTATGGAACTTCTGCTCGTAGCGAGAAGAGGTTTTTGAATGACTGGCAGTGCAGTGTCAGATCCTTTATATAGGGGAGGCTTCTCCACCCTCCCTGACACTGATGTGCTTGGTTCCAGCCAATCCTGGCTGGCAGAGTGCAATAGGAGCTTCTGATGAGGTCACACCATAGGCGTTCCCAATGTGAGGCACGAGCCGAATGCTATGAAAGAGAACAAGACACACTTTCCACACCCTTTGTCACCCACTCATCCGTCTAAAAGTCGGTACACGATGGCATGACCGGCAAAGAGGAATGTGAAACACACACACACACACGGTAAATAAAAGATCTACTTTGTGATTCTTCAGTTGTCACAATGAATACCTAGACTCACTGCCTTAGAGCATCTGGCCAGACTATGTAAACAGGAAGCATAGTTTCCTTTAACAGCTACTACTAAAGTGCTCTTAAGTACAGTGCATAAACTGACTGCTGCTCTGCTCATCCAGCCACTACATACAGTCAACACGCCTCTACAGGTCTGCATATATGCAACAGTTTCCTCCATTTTAACCTGTCCCCTATATTCATTACGGGACATTTCCACCACTTTCATTTGAATTTTTTAGTTATTCTCAAATGAAGAATCTACTTCTCTCTCTATCGCTAAGTGCTTTCGCCAACACGCTTTTCCACAAGAAGATGTCTGAACATGGTGGATCTGAGTACATGCATGCTGTCAAAGAAAGTAATTGCAATACTAATGGCACAGTAAGAGCAACAATTTTTCCAGCTTTCAATCAGTGGGGAAATATCTAAGGCTTTTCTCTGATTTCTCCCTGAACAGATCAAAAGCAAACTATCAAATGTTTCCTGAGGAACAGGGTTCAATAGACGCACATTCACCTTCATTGTCATCTTCTTGATCTATTCAAAGTCGAGAGGTCAGATGCTACCTCAAAGTCCAAAAGACTCTTCATACATCTTAAACACATGTCAAAGCATAAGTGATGTCATTGTACTTTCACTCATTTCTGGATGTCAAAACAGACTGATTTTATTTCATCAAAGAATTCCTGTAAAATAGTGAAAACACTAATGAGCTCTGCAGAGGAAGACTCGTTAAACATGAAATGTTACAGCTATGATTAGTTTTCTAGTCTTTATGTGAGTGAGGCATTAATCAGCTTACTTGGTTCACTGTTGCACACACACACACATACAAGGTAAACGCAGTAAGCTGTTCTCTGAGTGTGTAAGACGGTTGAGAAAACAGGTGTATGTCTCACACACCAACTGCTGCAACACGCAGTAAGACTGGCTCAGAAGCAGAAATTAATGGTATGATGTTTACAATTTGTGTCCATGTGTGCAAAAAAAGATGCTGCACACAGAATAGGCGATATTACCCAAAAGCTCCATGGCATCGTCCTCGTCCTCCATCTCTTCCTCTGCAATGGAGGGGGCGGGGCTATGGACCGAATCAAAGGAGTCCTGGGACAACATGGCTGCCAGGAGCTTCTTGTGACGCTGCTGCTGCTCCTTTAGCCCTTTGCTCTTTGTTTCCATCTTCAGGCTGATGAGTGCAAACAGAAGAGGAGTTAGAAAAGCAGCAAGCACAAGCTCAAAGGCTTTTCCACTCCTGTGCAAAATTTGACCACTATTTATTGACACATATTAACGTGTGATTACTTTGCATACATTAGTTATTGCTGATTATTTTCCATACACAGCCCCTGACTTCTATAAAGTACCTGAATGTTGAATGTGAAGGTATCATCATCATCATCATCATCCACAGTAACACGCTTTCAGCTACTGAGAAATATACAAAAATGTCATGTTTTGTAATAACTGTGCGCCGATAGTAATTACGTCCTCTCATCCTAACCTCTCGGGCTTGTATGTTAGCAGGCTCAGGCTTTCCAGCAAGTACAAAATGTTGCATTTGCCTCAGTGATGCGCAAATGTGTGACTACGTTTAAAGTGTGTTTCACCACTTGTTGCACCTGGCAGCCATTCCATGTGCCATGCAGGTGCAGAACACCTTGCTATAAATGGTTAGCGGGGAGAAGATAAGACGGGCTAATTGCTCTGAAGGTGAGCAACAGAGAAATATTCGTCGCACGAACCACAAACCATCAGCAGTATCATGCAGAGGATTTGGAGGTTTCAGAAACATGTAGATGGATATGAGGTGTTGAAAGTGTCTCCTGTAGTGAGCAGGAGAGTAATTAATCAAATCCAAAGTATTAAATAAATATTCCAGACATACCAGAAGAATTAAATAAAAATCATCAGTTGTTTATGCAAATCCGATTGTCTTAATCTAGCTAAAAATCTAATAATATAAGAATACTGCTGTTTTCCATTCAGTCTGTCCTTTTTAGATTTAAATTTACATTTCATCTTTGTCCACCATTTTATCATGAAGGATTATGCTAACATTCATAATAGATACTGTAGCCATTTTTAAATATGACCAACTGGATGCAGCTATGAAAATATACTATTTCTCTGCAGAATCCATCCCTATTTACACATTTGCATTTGTGTCACGGCCTACTGCAGCATTCATAGCACTATATATCTTAACAGTTCTCTGCTGTCTCACAGGCTGTTTTAAAATTTAAAATAACTACATGGTGAAATTGTTCAGGTGAAAAGTCTGTCGAAGCCTGGAGTATAGAGAACAGCTGGAATGCCTTAATGTCTCCTTCCTATACAGTTAAAGCTTCAGATTAAATTATGAAGACTGACTTCTGCATTTACTTTATACTGGAGAAATTAATTTCCATATCCCACAGGCTGAGGGCGTGGATTAGCGGAGCGGAAGAGTATTAATTTGATGCTAATCTCAGTTTAATGGCTTCTATTTACAGATAATGGGGAAGGGTCATAAGATGACAGATATTTCTTCATACTCTCTGTATGGGATTTATGTGCTAATTAAATCTGCTAATATGGACACGGCAAGGTGGCTGGTGTGATTCCGCACATGCACCGTTTTCCACAACTGTTCTCTTTTCTTTGTCCAGCCATACTCTTTGGGGGAAAAGGTTGTCCTGTGGTTGCAAACAACACTTTTAAACTGGAAGCGTAACGTTTACAGACTGTTGCAGAGAAGGCAAGTTGAGGACAACACATCTTATATTAAAATCAGGAAAGTAATAAAAAATTGACAGTGTGGAGTAGGTTTTATGACATTTATGTGTTGCACCACATTATGGGTTCAGATCTCCTATGAAAATCTCTGGCTCGCTATGCCTGCTGGCAGCTTCACCAGTGTCAGCATTCCCCCCATAGGGACCGACCTCAGCTAGTACAAACCCGTCATTACCGATAAACATATCCACAAAAATCAAAGCAGGCGTAAACATCAACAGTGGCTTTGCATCGCTCTTTGTTTATCATGATCTTTCACTATTATTACGTACAATAAGGTATCGCTATCTGTTGGTGTTAAGAGAAAGAACATAAAGATATACTATCATGAAGCTTAGAAGAGAGAGAAGCACAGTGTATGGCACTGACAGACATGGGATAAGGACGTCCCATTCCACTGGACAGACTGTCAAAATAAGCCATTTGCTTGAAAATACTTCTGCCACAGTTGCATCTGATTTCCCATGTGCCCCTTGCACTTATCCATCTAGACTTTCAGCAAATCATACAGAGAGTCACCTCCACCTGTCAGCTCTGCTCATGGTCCTCGGTGACAGGAGGGCTGGAATGAGGGACAGAAGCAAGAAGATCGAGAATGAAAACAAGTAAACTTAGCAAAAGGAAGAGGGGGAAGATGGGCTGGTTTGACAAATAAGGTCGGATACATGAGAAGATGTGAGGACTCTAGTCTGAAAGGGTCTGAACACCACAGGGGATGGCCTATTAAGGCTCAGATGGGATTTTAAAGGGCAGTGCTGCCAATCTTTCACATTTAAATTCATTGGTTATGATGCTTTACACTGGTTGTGTGTTTACATTGGTTATGAGTCTGACACTATGAGACCCCAACACCCTCAATTTCCTTTTTGCCTGTATTTGTTCACAAGTATGCCAAATTAACTATTACTGTTACTGCAATGTACCCGTGCATGTACAGATATCTGTCACTGAGTTACTTTGATACTGAAGAAAAGCTAAAAACCGATAATGATATTCTCTGAAAGTGTATTTCAGTGTCAATTGTGTGTGTGTGTGTTCAGATTTTTGATGGAGTTAGGAGCAAAGGAGTTTGCGGGCCAAATTCCTGATCAACGTACAGTAACTATCCTCCTGTTTTGTTGTTAGAATGCACCTGTGTCTCTTTTACCTCACGCAGTATCTTTTCCTCACGCCTCCCCTGGAGAGGCGAGCCTCACTGTTGGAAAACCGGAAGAATATGAAAGTGATTTCAATCCCCAAAAAAAAGGACCTGAAGTGGGTGCTAGTTCCCAGCTAAATGCAATTCAGAGTTGATATAAATGATCAGGTGAGCCAAATACCCCGCCGGCTGATGAGAGAAGGAGCTGTGATTATTTTGGGATGCTGCACCATTCCAAAACGCACAAGTTGTACACTTTTCACAGTCAAAATTTACAAACACACAGAGCAGAGCTCATCAGTGGGCCCACACACATCCCTATCTCCCAGCTCAGACTTCTAACTAAGTGATTTCTCCCTATAATCCACCCATACAGTATCCTAATGAGATTAGCACTGTGTGTATGTCAGCTCAGGCCTGCGCATGATTTATGGTTTTATATCCGATTTGCCTCTAATTAGTCACTTCAGCAGATGCAGTGCATGTAATACACACACACACACACACACATATACTGTATTAGTAACATCCAATAGGGTAGTTTACAAGGTACAAGGCTATTTGGAATTTGGATAGTTTTGCAAACACATATCAGCAAAGTGGGAGCAAAGTTAAACCGGAGTCAAATTCCTCATATGTGTACAACATACCTGGCCAATAAAGCTGATTCTGATTCTGATATATTTAATTTAAACACATTTTGAAAAACAAAGACAGGCCATTTCTAAAATAACAAGCACAGAATTCATCTGGCCTTGAGCGCACAGAAATGAGGTTAGCTTTAATTCGAAATTGGGTTGAGGCAGTATCATGGCAAGCATGTTTGATCGCGCCTTTGAAATAGGATTATCAGACCCATTCAGATGGGCATTCCTCAGGCAGCAGAAGCCACGGTTAGAAGTCTACTTCTTAATTTTTTAAAGAGGCAACAATAACTTAACTAAAAAAAAAAAGAGAAGGTCACAAACTTTTTCCACAAACTTCACAAACGGCAATCACCAACCTCCCAGCAGGGCTGCTGTCTCCACTCCAGCACACTTCAGTTTTAGCCCGAGGAACAGGGGGGTGCAGCATCTCAGCAGCCAGTGGGTCCGCGTCCTCTTCTTCCCGACCAACCCACTCCCCCACCACCCGAGGGCGCAGCACTGAGTTATAGCCTCCCAAGTTCTAAAAGAGCGATACAGAAACAATACGAGGCAAAACCACAGACTGAAGAGGGCGGACAGAAAGACAAAGATGCAGATTTACACAGGAGGAAGAGTCAGAGCTGCTATAGAACTTTATCTTAACACTGTGTACTTTTAAGAGAACGGAGTTTTAAAACACAGCCCATTATTGTCTGTCTCCCTCCCAATCTGCTCCCAAAGCCAGCCAGCACACATTTACAACCCTGCTCAGTACAAAAAGCAAAGGCACGTCTGCTTGTCTTTCACTATATCCAGGAGAGTACCAAAAGCTATTGTCTCTGCATGATCAGGGCAGGTGTTTAGTATTCACTCCCTGCCCAGCAGAAAAGGAGGAACATTTCTGGGCTGAGAGCCAAGGGCGTTGGACATGTGCTGCTGCACGGCGCAAAAAGTGAAGTCCCTGTCGAAACATGTGCTGTGTTTCTCATCCAGTCCCATCATATCCAAATCGCTCCGTGCGCCTCTAGCCTGGGCAGCCACCGCACAATTGTGTTGGGAGAGAATTGGGGCTGGGCTCAGACAAAGCCTGGCGTGTCAGATGCACGCTGAAGCAGCAAGGGAGAGGGCGGACACGCTCGCTGAAGTATCACTCTCACATATCACTCCCATGAGATAGTAGTGCATCATCAGATAAAGGGCTGTGCTGCTCTGTCAACCAAGTGAAAGTTATGAAACATAGCTTCGTTTTTTTTTGTTTTAGTTGAGCGATGCTGCAGAGTTATGGGTGACAGAACTCTATTTCCACATAATTGCAAAGCCAGTGTGTGTAGGATTTTAATGTAGACTTAAAGAGTTCAGTTGATTTCTACCTGGTCGAGCCCGTCAGAGATGGCGATGCCTGCGGAGAGAAGAAAATGGTTTAAAGCACAGAGATGCATCTAATACAGATCAAAATCCCAGGTTAGGCTGCTTCTGAGCTCAGTCGGGGGGCTTGTAAGATTAGCTGCTTGATCCAGTTTCCTCTCAGGGTTTACAGTGACATTTACAGAACGGGCTACACTTTAGTTCCGTGTGTTAAGATGTATTAAACACTGCTCAGTGGGGTGTGAGCGTGCCACACTCACTGCGCGACAGACTCTCCAGGGCCTTGCCCAGCTTCTTGCTCTCCTGCAGAATGTGGTTGAGCTCGTCAAAGTCCCGGCTCTCCCTCCAGTCCCAGGACGGGCACTCGATGGACCGTGGCACTGGACATCACAACAACATACAACGTGCCAACCTCATTAGATCTTCTGAAAAAGCACCACAGATGAAGGTCGCTTGAATCTTCCGTAAACAGCAACAATATGTCAGACCAAATGTTCTAAAAAAAACAGGAAGCCGCGCCGTGATTTGATCTGCAAACGCCACAGCTTGTTGATGCGCGTTTGTCCAAACAGGATGGAGTGGAATGGAAAACACTGGCAGAAATGTCAGAAGCACTGGAGCTCACTGGATGGAGGCCAGGGGACCGTGTGTGTCAGTCTGTTTGATTAACATTCAAAATAAGTCAAACAGGAGCAGGAAGTGACCCACATACTGACGGCTGCTCTAGCAGCGTCCCTCAGCTTTTATATGATGGGTAATTCATAAACCATTGGATTCATTATTCATGAAAAAAAGGAAAGAGTGCTATTCTTTTACAGGGGAAGTATTACTTGTAGTTCATCCATATGTGACGTTCTTGCGCTTAAACAATGCTGAACTTGCATGGAAGAGCCAGTGGGGTGAATGAAGTGGTGCCAACCAAATGTAGTGGTTGTCTTCTAGCCAGCGTCCGCTGCCTGAGCAGACATGCTAACGAGAATTGAATGCAAAGGGCTCGAGGATACGTTTCATGCACGTTTGCCTGAAACTCATGTATGAGGACGGGTGCAGGGAGGAAGCGTCGCCCTTCTGTTTTCACACACACACAAATAAATAAACTCGACAGTGAATATTGGACACCACTGTTGATACAATCTGCATCCTCTACCCTTGTTTAAGCTCCTTGACATTGCAACAACCATAAATATAGAGCAAATGTTTCTGCTGGAAGTAATGAAATATTTTGTATTATGTGCGTCCGGTACACACACCTCTCTGCGTGTGTGCTCTGCTGCTGCTGCTGCAAAAGGCCTCTGCTGTATCTTAATAGCCTAGATTAAGGGTTGAGGCTTCAATCCCCACTGGAGACGCCCATTACAGCATCCGTCAGGTAGAGGTGAGGCCAAAAGCACAGTAAGCCTTTTGCCAAACTGTACGCAGAAGGAAAGATCACACAAATTAACAGAACCTCTGTATTCTGATGACAGCGTTTGTGTGTTGTTCTTGCTACATTGTACAGGAATGATGAGCGGCAGGTCTTTTTGATTTAAATTTTTCATGAGCCCCGTACACCAAAAAACACCTATGCATGCATTTTTAATGTGATTTGACTTTTAATGTGGCTGTGAAGGCTTCTTACTCTGAAGGGGTAAGCGGGAATGCTGCTGCTAATGCTCATAACTTGAGTTTCGCTTTCTTTCTTCTGACTTCTCCCTCTCACTTGTTTTCCTTCGCTCATCCGACACCCATTTCCTCTTGATTGTGAGAAATTCTCTGACCGCAGCCTAAAATAGCCTTGGTCTGGCAGTGACAGAGCGTAATGTTAAATTATTGAAGCAGTCTATGGCTCTGCTCACTCCCTGTTGCCCGTAGCCTCATTGTCTCAAGTGTAATGCATCATTCTAACATCATGGCTACAGTAATTTATTACAGCGCTGAAAAAAAAGTAATTTCTTGTCATCAGAATCCATTCTGCATTAATGCAAGAACCTTGTGAGGAACTCATCTTCAGAGTGTGTAGCAGTGCAGCAGCAAATGTGTAAAAAGTGGCACTTTATAATAAACTCATCTGCAGGTCTCTGTGAGGCTGGAAGGAGGACGCTGGACTATACACTGTGACTGACTTTAATTAGATATAATTATGTCAAATTAAAAGTGGAGATTAAAGTCAATGGAGCATGTAATTGGGATGCATGTGATACCAACAGGTATCAAAACTGCGAAGCTTTGCATTCTAGAGTGGATTGTGTGCGCCTGTGCAAATCAGTGTAATCACAAAGATCATTCAGGAAGGAGAAAACTTACAAAAAGAAACTTACAAGACTTGGATTCGGGTGATGGAGGGGAGATGCACGAAACAGCCAGGTCGCTCTTGGATTTTTTCGGTTTCTTTGGGTGAATTTGCCATGGCTTCTCATAGTTGCTGTACTCCCTTTGAGTGTTTTTGCTTTCTGTTGGGGGAGAGAGAGTCAAAATGTCTGCTCAGAACGCCCTGTTATGCAAGTTCACTCTGCAAGCTCTCTGTCGCAGAATGTCTGCACTCATCATATGCTGTGTGTAGGACAAATGCCTCATTCTGCATGTGTGTGTGTGTGTGTGTGTGTGTACATTACGCGTGCTTGCGTCCGTGTGTACCGACCTGGGGAGCTCTGCGCCCACAGTGCTGCAGAGCCGGAGAGAGCTCTGTGCAGCTTGCCGGGGCTGTCTTGCTTGGTCTGCAGGTGATCAATGAGAAAAGGGATTGGATGGTCTGGAGTCTCAGTTATCAATTTGGTCATCAACTCCTACAGGAGGAGAGTAAAGCAGAGAGCAGTTAGATGAAAGTGGCACTACATAAAAAGGAGTGACCGAGCATGGCCAGTGGAGTGTCCACCATGCTGAAGGGGGGGGAGAGACAATCGATCCCTACAAGCGTTACAAGTTTTGTTTTGTAGTTTCACTCCCATACGTGAGAGGAGAGCTGGTCGAAGTGGTGACAAAATCCCTTTGTTTGCTAAACCAAGTGTCAATATCCTAAAATATAAAATGAACAGTTTCTGCAAACAAGACGGCACTACGTCCCCAAGGACTGGAGGACTTCCCTTCTGTGTCAATTAGCAACAAACATGTGAGCAATCGCCATCACAATCTGATCAGTCTGTCAAGACACAAGGACAAACAAATAAATAAACTGTGCAGCCTTTGGCCAATCTGTGCACTTTTAAAATGGTGTTATGAAGCAAGAAGACAGACCATTCCCTGATGTTTAAAGAAATCCAATGAGCAGCATCTGACATGTGGGGCCTGATGGAAGAACGGACAAATAAAGAGACCAGCATACACACAGATCAGCACTGACTACACTGAGGTATAGAATACACCTTTATTTCATTCCCAGTGGCAGATTAATCTTTTTTTTTTTTTAATCATTCATGTCATACATTAAATATATATATTAAAATTGACATTCTGCTTACTAAGCGAGACAGACTACCTTTACTTTTTCTCTTTGCAAAGTAGTGAGAAAGCATATTTACACTGTGAGGAGATGAGACGTTGAAGAACAGGGAGGTAGAGAAAATGGTCATAGGACAGACTCACAAAATGGAGTGATGGAGAAAAAAAGTAGCCAAAAAGAACAAATGTACTGCGGAAGGTAGAAAAAGAGGGAAGCACACAGGGAGCCACAGTAACAGGTGCTGAGGGTAAAGGCCACCTCTTAACGCTGCATGCTAATTTCAAAGCCATCAAACGCACGATGGGAATTCAGCATCTAATGCACCAAACATGTCAGAACTAGTCATGTATGATCTCTGGCACACATTCATACAAATAAACACGCATGGTACAAATACAAATGCAATTGGAATTTCCACAGAACACCAAAAACTACTTTTGGCACCAAAGCAAAACTGTTCGGTATGTGAGTGTGTTTGCATGTGCTGGCATGACACGGTGTGAGAATGAACTCTGTTTGACCAGCTGAGGCCGTGTTCATAGTTTCCTTGTGTTCCTGCCATTCTGTGCCTCCTTCCCTCTTGTCTGCTGTGCTGTCTATCTTTGTGTGTCTGTGTGTCTGTTTGGAAGCAGACACACACACACACACAGCATTCATCTACACATCTCCTGCAGTATTTTTCGTCAACGCTTCAGCTCTCCGGCCTCTGAGAATTCACCCTGTTTTCGAAAAAGGTTTGCAAAACTATTTTGCGTGTGATAATCCTGTCTTTTCCTGTGCTGCAGGTTCGCTCCTTCTCCACCGGTTTACCAGCTCTCCTGCATGCTCATCACCTTGCCTGCTTGCTTGCCTCCATCACACCAGCTTCTCACCAAGCCGTTCCCTCAGCTCTCGGCTCCCTTCCCACCAGATTTCCCAGACCCACCAACTCCTCTTCCACCACCCTTTCCCCCCCCTCCTGTGCTCAAGTAAACCACTGTGTTATTTCCTAAACTCCAGAGTCTGTGTCCTGCACTTGGGCACCGCCTGGCACTATGCAACAGGCTGACTTCAGTAGGACTACTGCAGAGAAGCAAAGAGTCACTAGTGGACTGCAAGTGAGTTGGCAGTCATGTATGGATAGAGTGTCTGCATGTACTGTGTGTGTGTGTGTGTGTGTTTCAGGGGGTGGGGAGGGCTACAGGGACGCAGCTTGTGTGAGTATTATCGCTGGCTAGCCTTGGCTGCACTGCATGTGCTCAGAAACCTAATCAGGTAATTGGTCAGGGGGACATTCCTGCCTCGGCCCCAGTGTCTCCAGCAGCTCTGACAGCAAGCAGCATGTCAATGGACAAACTGGCAGTGTGCTGAAATGTTTCTCTGCAGACTGCACGTCTAAAAGGACTGTGGAAAAACCTCCTGCCTGCAAGAGATAAAGTTGAAGTGGTCTGAAAGCTTTTTAGAACGAACAATGATGTTATTTCTGAGAAATAACCATATCAGAGAATCCCGGAAGAGAATGTAAGGCCCACTAAGAGTTTAATAAAGCATCTTTCCTCACAACTGCAATAAATTTCTGTAGCCTGTATCTAACAATTAGAAACCACTAATGATGCTAAGATGTAAAAGTTGTAATTACTGTTTGGTAGCTCCTGTGGGTAATTTAAGCTACCAACAGGAGGTCTGTAAATGAAGGTTGTAATTTTGTAGATTATACCGGAAGCCAAACTAGCAGAACTCTGTGAAATACCACGGGGTTCCCAAGTCTTAATAGTTTTTAGTGGGGAAGAGGTAATGGGAAGGATGTGCAGTTCTTTTTATGGATGACTGCCGAGTGGTGATTTTCATGATTGTGTATCCCCAGTGCAAACCACACACATGCATATGTGCAGAGAGAGTAACACAACCATGAGTTGGATACATGACGCAAACAGACAGATGGGCAGGCAGATAGGGTAGATTCTGGTGATTGTTGGAGAAATGACAGCACATGTGGGTACATCGGTATTCTGCCCACGTCTCTATTAAAAAAAAACACTTGTGTGCCAACATATATTGACTGCACATCCTGGGTGTTTTGCATGCTGCTGAATGAGCCAATGCACCCGTCTAGCTTTGTGCCCGTCACCATTACCAATATCAAAGAGTCATACTATAAGTAATAAATGTACATGGTGGATATGCATACATTACATTAGGGCAAGGTAAGCGTATTTGACACTTTCACTTTCTATGGTAATGAGGTGCTTTAAGTAACACAAGTCCTGTTTGATAAGCCCATAATGTTTGACTCTGTCATATTTTTTTGACAGCAACAACAGTAAGATGTAGATTCAAATCAACATTTCTATATACAAGTAAACTTTAATGGCATTTGGCTTGGAGTGACTTGCATCAGTATTCCTAGTGTGTCTGTGTGTGTGTGAGATAACGAGAGGCAGACAGTTTCAGCCTCTGCATCAGTGCACTATGAGCAGGCCAACAGGTGGCGTTAGCAACTGAGCCATGCAGTCCATATCTGTGCAGATCTGCCGTTGGAGATATCTCTGTGGCCCCAGGCAGTTTGGTTTGGTGGCAGTAATTGACAAGCTGTCAGCCAGCCAAGAGACACCCGTGTCCTTGGAATCTCTCAAGGACTCCCTCCGGAGACAAAGACAATCATGACACTCACTGAATCTCCAAGCATCCTTGCAACTTCAGCATACTCCCCCAAATTGAAAGTGGAAAGGGGTTGAAAAAAAAAAGAAAAGAGGACGGGAAACGGGGGTACGTTTTGAAGGTCAAACACGGGTGGTAGATTGAAGGGCAGAGGGAGAAATCCAGATTCCCAATGATATGAAGGGGAGAACGATATAAAAAAAAAGAGAGAGCTGGCACGAACAGGGTGGTGAGCAAAAACAAATCCAAAGAAAGCAAATGTGACAGAGAGCACCCACCCTGCTTGGGTTTTCTTATGAGTAGGACAACCTCTTGGGGTGCGTCTCCATTTCTGACCCTGCTCACTTACCTTTCTATGAGGGCTATAAAAAAAGACACATTACTCTTGCGGGACTCAAAGGAGATATCACAAAGAAAAGAGCGCGAGTGTAGCAAAGAAAAGGTGAATTCAGAGTTGATGCTGCTACATAAGCTCTGTGATTTCAGCATTTGGCCTAAGCTTTACTTTTTTCTTCCTTGTCAGCCTGCAAGCTGATGTTTTTCCCCCTCAGCTGTTGCAGACTCCTGGCGGACTGTCTGGATGTGAGGAGGCACTGACCTACCTGCACACAACAAATACTCTAAGAGTCTTCCTGGGAGGCAGTTACAATCTCCTGAGACAAGACAACCGTGTCCTACTGTATACTGTATGTGTGAGAACAGATACAGGAATATTGCGGCTGTACGTTTTCATGTTTGCCTAGTTAAAAAAATCATTGTTACCTGCAGAATATTCTGAACTAAAAACCAAAGCAACAAAGCGACCCAAAAGCTGTGGCTCGGATCAGCTACAAAACCTGGCATATTTTCTTTAGACTTGTCCTTGTATATGTGAAACAGCTCTTCCAAGACTCCCAAGAGGGCTCCCTGTCCCTGTTGTCTGTACTAAAGGCCAGCGACTGCCATTGATTTGCCTACTGTTTGTCAGTGAAATACAGGAATGCAAAGTCATATCTCAGGGTATTTGAGGTGATGTTTATGTGTCTGTCCAATGTGCCTCATATAACAGAGAGAGGTCACCATTTGGAAAAAAAAGAACGATGTGATGAGCCAATTTAGGTGAAGATAAGTAGAGGAGAGAGAAAGAGAGAGAGAGATGCAACTGGAAGAGATCCAGACCTTGAACAAGCAGGCAGACAAGAGCAGAAGAGATCATGCGGAAGAGGAGACTGTGGGAGCGGCAGTGTCACCTGACCAGGCTGGCACTGCCAGATAATACTCATCAGAAGAGACGCGTTTATCATCTGCCCCACTGATTATTGACTATTAGTCAATTACTCAACTAATCAGCTGAAAAGAAAAAAGGTAACCAACCACAACGTGGACATTTGTAGATTCTTAATTCTTAATATTCTTAAATGTGAGTATTTGCAGATGTTTTTCTATTTCATGCCACTGAAAATTAAAAAACATATTTGGGACAGATCAACTACATGAGTACATTTTCTATTCAGCTTTTTCAATTCAGCTTTTCTCTCACATTTTGACTTCATTCTTCTAACTTCTTCTCACTCTAATGCCCTCTGTCACTTCTGCTTCCCTACATTCACAAATCTGACGTCGCCATGTCTGACCGATGATCTTTCTAGTCAAACCGTACTTGGATACTGTTCTTTAAATAGCATTGCAATGCTACCACTTCCCTATCACTACCATGACCTTTAGGCGATTCAACTGAGTTTCCATCACTCACCTGCAGGCTATACTCCCCAAACCAACGGTGCCCGGACTACATGGGAGCCTTCCCTTTCTTCCCATCTTCATATGCACCTACGCTTGATGAAGATGCTTCACATCGATGGGGTCAAATATGCCATCATTCCTAACCCCGATAAATGCCAGATGTTTTTTATTGAGCTATTTTCTCACATTGTGACAAAACTCATTTGAAAAAGTAACCATTAGTCACAGCCTTATAAACTCAGTTTGTAAAAACATTCTGCTGGTTTGGACAGGAGGCAGTGAATTATGAAGTGCTGCATTTTTAATATGCCCCCCCCCCCCCAAGCATGACAATGAAGAATGAAACACCCAACAAGGGGAATAAGTTTAACTCTATATATAGTGCATTCTTCAAAATTACAGCTGATTTAGGCACCACAGCAAACGTTAACCTGTGAAAATAGGACTTTGCATATAGCTTCACATTTTTTTAAGTCTTTCTTAAAACCATACTCACATTGTCTGCAGCTGTGTCCCTCCCAAAGCGATTTCAATGGAAAAGGTGACAGACAAAGTCCAGAGCTCTGTTTAAAAACGCAAGGAAAAACTGTCCGGGTAAGCACAAAGCACTGCATATTATAAATAAGTTATACCCAGTTGATTTGTCTAACTCAGTCTGCCTAGGCCTCATATTAGCTACAACTAAAGTTTAGAAAGCACAGGACGAGAACTGTAATTTTGTCCACCATCATTTACACTGATATTGAGTTAGGAAAGACAATTACTACAACCGAAAACTGTTTCAATGTACGTATGGACATGTGAGTATTGTTTGTTTAATAGAAAAATGTGAATCTGTCCTTCAAAATGCACAATTTCCTCGTGGACCCCTAATATGCACACCCATACAGTATATAAGTACACATGTGCATAAGACACATGAATCCCTCTTTGGACAAGCATACACACAAATATAGTCATTAGCCACCAGCTTCACAAAATATAGATAGGGTAGCGAGCTGTCATGGTTCTATGAATCAGAGGATCAGCTCTCCCAAACCACCAGCATGACTATCAATTACACACAGCAGCCAACCATCAGCATCCTCAGGCTGTAAGTGGACATGATAACTTTATTAGCATGCACTACAGCCACTCTACTCACTCCCTTTCTCTTTCTGTTTCCCAGACACGCTCTCTGCCCCTGCCTTACGTAGCACGGTCTAAATCTTCTTCATATTGGACTTCACTCATCGTGTCACCGCCTGATCTCCCAGATATCCTGTGCCTTTCCTCTTTATCCCCTTCCTGTACTGCCCCAGGACCAACCTGGCTTTAGGCGCCCTGCTCAGCTGGCCGTCTTGTATTAATTACTCTAACTGTGCCTGAAGGGGAGCCGTATTAACCCACGCATGGCCAAACACCTGTCATATCAAGTCATCAACCTTGAGAAGAGCCATCGCAGGCTCTAAACGGAAAGTGGCAGCTAGAAAAATTAAAGCTAAAACACGCTGTAATTGATTGGATGAAGGCTGCGTTTTGTCTGGCACGTTATGCGTTAAGCTTAACCAGTCACAAATGCTTTCTCTCCCCCCTGAATTTTAATGGTGCTGATTTCTAAGTTTGAAATCCACAGTCGTCGCCCCAGAGACAACAAAAGCGAAAGGCCTCATTGCAATTTTCACCTGGTGTCACGTTGCCACAAATTGCCGTAGGAAAATGCTAATCATTTTACTCCCAATTGATTGTACTGACTTTTAGCATGCCTTGCTTAATAGGACAAAATTACAGCGAGCACCTTTGTGTTTAGATGTAAATATGTGCTACAATAACCGAGCAACATACAGCACCATGAATGATAAGCTCGGCAGGTGATGAGCGTTACACAAGCACCTCACCTCTCATACTGGACTGTATATCGATATCAAGCAGTTACTATTATATTAGCAGATATATTTTGCTTTGAACAGTAGAGCGAGGTGAAGTAATAACCCACAACTGAGATGAAATTACTGGGTTATCATTACCAGATGTGTGGGAGTCATGCCAATGACAAAGTCACCCTGTCAGGGAGAAATGTTTCCAGGTGTGTGTGTGTGTTTATGTAATAAGACTCCTCGATTCTTCCTGAACCTAGTTTAACTCAACTTCTCTCCTTGTGCTAAAATGCCTGTGTGTGTTTCTCTTAACGCATCTCAAAAAGGTCAAGAACAACAGATATTTCAAAAGCCCAATCAGATGCCAACTATTTGAGGCACATTCCTCACATTTTCTTCCATTCGTCTACAGCTGTACAGGGAATTATATCGAATGCAGTGAAAATCCCATTAAAGAAAAAGAGATACTAAAACAAGTTACATGCGTACAGAGAGAACATCATTTCACTGGGACAGAAAGACAGAGCATGCTGCTACCACAGTAGGTGAAAATAGCACAAACCCAATCGCAAGTCCAATAAATTACCTCTTAAGGGAGTGGATCAATAGGTCAGACAGTGTGTGTGTGTGTGTGTGTGTCCAAGTTCTGTCTGACTGACTGACCTCTTTGCAGTACTGCAGCGCTGCACTACAGAGACCCCGATCAGAGCACCAGATTAAAAACACAGCTGAGCAGGTTGGAGTGCACCTTTTCCACGTGGATGGAAATACGTTTCTCTGGGAAGGATCCCTCAGAGAAACCTACTGGCAGAAGCAAAGCCATTTAACATTTGCTACAAGTGGCAACACCAATAGCAAGAACAGAGCCGCTTACGGATTTAAATTCCCACACCTAAACTCAACGTATCGGCTGAGTGCATATTCAATGCCAGTGCTCTTTTTTTTGTTTTTGCCCCCCCATATCCACTTAAAATCTCTAATCCTCACTGAGCCGAGCTAATTGGGGATCCTTCTTCCATGTGAAAGGAAATGTGAGGCTGTAACTGCACATCACCTCTTAGCTATAAAAAAGAGAGAGAAGCATATATAAACATAAAATAAGAAACACATTCTTGTATGTATTAATGTTTGATGAGCATCTATGTATTTTAGAAAGCCACTAAAAAGAAGACAAACAGTGATGTGGATCTGATCCACTTAATAATCAGGTCAGATCCAATACCAGTCCAGTTTATCGCTCATCAGTACTTCATTAATACCAGAAATCAATCATAACAACCTTAATAGATATTATCAGACCTATATTCAAGCTATTAAAGTCACTAAAGGGAAAAGGTCGGACTTCGCCCTGAATGACAGCAATTCTGCCACAGAACAGTGTAATAATTCAACATTTGACTGTTAATTCCAGTTCAATCCAGTTACGTTTTTTTTTTTTGGTCTAGGCTGCACTTACATGATCCATCAGCTCACTGCTGCAATAGAACAATTATTATCGCAGAAGCTATGATTGACAGATCACAGCGAGGAGGAACATGAGAGCGGGCTTTACACCGTCTGCTGATGAAGGCAAAGGCTGCTCCACTTCCACCCGCTGGTCCTGTTACACAAGTTTAAGTGTCAGAAGCTCGCGAGATCGACCCGCTTTGATAAAATTCTTGTTACGATGACAAATGTCAGGCGAGGGGGACTTTTATCCTTTGTATGTTGCAGTAGGTAACACAAGACACATGCTTGCTGTGTCTTTTTACTGTATCGTGCAGAGTGAAACAAAGTGTCCTGAACATGTGGCCTTCAGCTCATTTAAGTTGCTACCCCCCCCTCCCCCCCCCCTACCTCCCCACCTTATATTCTTCATGCAGCACAGAAATGTGAAAGGTCACGCTGCACTGATATTATTAAGCGATTGGAAAAGAGTAGGTGTATATCAATTTACCAAAATGGGCAAGTGGCTGACAACAATCAGCAGTGCAATTACTTCAGTTATTATAAAAGGCTGCCTCACGTTTTTGGGAAATATTCCGTCGGTGTTGACTCAGCTTGCTATCTCTGCAAAGCAACCATTTCATTAGTGAGGGAGGGAAAAAAAATCAATTCTATGGCAAATCATATGTTGTGTCTCATCAGAGTGAGTAAATTAACCCCCGCTCGCTGTTACACGGGCTGTTTAATACTGCTGCTGGGTGCTGGGGGTATGAGGGGGGAAGTGATGAGGCTTTGCAGGTGAAAAGAAAGAGAAAGGAAAGATTGCGCGGCGGCAGTGTTTACACAACATGTTGTAGGAAATTCAGGGAGGGAGCACTTTAACACACATAGTCATACTGTAAGAGGACTCGTAGCTTTGAAACTACAGGACAGTGGTGAAAAAGGGCACCAGCGCGCAGAAAGTCATGATGCATTTATGGTGAAACAGCTCCAAACCCTTTTCTAGCCTATATGGCACTTCATCACGTTTTCACCATTGACAGGCCACCAATTAGGCACTGGCCCCCCTGATACTGATGTCTGCTCTTGTATCTGGAAAGTGTTTCGTGCCATTTTAACGGACACAGTCATGTTTGAACGGCAATCAGACTTTCAGGCAGCTCCCTTTTGGTTCACCCAGCGCAGCGGAATTCTCTACATCTGATCAAAAAGGAAAAATCACAAGGAGAATTCCACGAAAAAAAAGCTTGCTCCTTCACAACTGAATGCACATGGCCGGTTTTGCTTTGGGACAACACCCCCAACTGCAACGCCAAGGTAGCAGCAACATCATATTCATCATGAGGAGAGTGGCAGTCCCAGTAGTTTTCATACATTCTCCTCTTTCTCACTCCCTTTAAAAAAGACTGGCACTTTCCCCTGAATACCTACACCGCACAATGCAGCCTCATGATACACCATTCACAGCCGAAATACTGTGAACAACTCAGCACTGAGCCCTCTGCTTAAGGGTGCAATACACCGCCTGTAAAAGCTTTACTATATAAGAGCATTGATCTTTGGAACGAAATGCGTTTTTCATCAGCGCCACCAGCGTCACCTTTAAGTCACACAGAGCACTTTGCTTTAATCATCTGCAACTGTCACATAAAGGTGACACTCTGCAATTGTGCACGGAGCCAAACACAAAGAGAAAACACAGACTGAGGCAGAGAGCTGGGGGGGGGTGCAGGTTGAAGAGGACGATGGAGGGAGGAAAAACAAACAGAGAGAGCACACTGAGGGCCATCCCTGTGCAGCTGAGCCTCCCTGACTGCTGTGGCCTCCCAGTCAGAGACATGTCAGGCACGAGACTCTGTCCATGGTGCTGAAACAAGCCTCACCGCTGCGCTTAACATGCAGCCCTTGTTGTGCGTGTGTGTGTGTGTGTGTGTGTGTGTGTGTGTGTGTGTGCGTGCGTGCTGCTGCCACTACACATCCAGAACTTCCAGCGTAAGCACTTTGCAGGAACACACCTTGATGCCTGTACGCATGTCGCCTTGCCATGGACACAGTGCACCACTGCATCCTGTCCAAGCGGATGGTGACACGACTCGCACACGGCTGCTGCGTCGAAGGCGAACGCCAGTTTGGTCCGTCCGTCTGTCTCTCTGTCTCTGCTCTGATCACATTGTGTGCTGCTGCTGCCTCCACAGAGAAATCCAATAGCAATCAAAGGATGAAGTCATGGGCTGCTTAGATTGCCCCCCCCCCTCCTGAACACATAGATCCCCTGACTTACAAGCAGACAGAGAGGCCGGTAGTTAGGTAGTGAATCCAACCCCGCTGTGCAATGTGAATTACAAGAGTGGCCCTAACTTCCGCGAACTGCAAGCGGCATCATCTTCTTGAAATGCAAATCGGTGATGGGGAGGCTGCGAGGGCAAACACGGCAGTTCACGTCCCTTCATGTGCTTTCTGCAGGCTGTGCCATTTGAAGCGGGACGCAGTGGGACGTTTCACGGAGGAATCCGCTGCAGAAATACTCAAAGCACCGAAGTGCATCTAAATAAACGGGTTTCAGTTTTGCCACTCGATTGCTTCAACATCTACTGTGTGTGTGTGTGTGTGTGTGTGTGTCCACAGTTACTCCAGTGTGACAGCTCACATCACATTGCTCATTTCATTTCCGCGCAAAACAACTACGGACGAGAAGCGGACCGATGCAGTCTGGCGCAAAGCCACAGGCTGCGTTCAATGGGCGAAGCCAAGAAGTTCGGAGTTCACCCGCGCACTCACCTCGAACAGGGGTCCGATTTTGTTCTTCTCCAGGTACGACTGGATTCTTGACTGCTGTGGGGACGCCATGGAGAAACAGCTGTGCCTCGCAGGAGCCCGCTAGCACGACGGGATCATGGGGCGATCCGGTGCCGTTCGTCCTTCACGAAATGCCAGCCGGGGCCGGGCTGCGGCGAGAAGTTCAGGCGGGCTGCGTCAGGCGCGGAGCCCGGCTCACTGTGGAGCCTCAGCCCGGGACCGTCCCCCCCCCCCCGGGTGTGTCGCCTCGCCGACTCTCTCTCTGTGCAGAAGCCAATGGCGCGGCGGCTCCGTGACGGGAGAGTGCGGGATGTTCCGCTCGCTGGCTGCCAGCAGCGCTCACTGCGCTCACGGTGCCGCCGCCACTCCCATTTATCCGCCGGGGCGCAGCCCTCCCTGCCCGCCCGCCCGCCCGCCGTGCCAACGCGGTCATGTGGCTCCTGGCTGTAATCTACCTGAGCTCAATCTGTATTTCGTTTGACGGAAAATTAAGTTGGATAGCAAAACAAACAGAAGTGTTCTGCACAAAGTGACCTGCTGGACTAAGATTGATATTGTTCTATAAGGTATTGTAATATAACAACCAAGCTGATGAACTGGTGGTGTATATAAGAAAAAGGTCCTCATCAAGCATCCATCCATTGTTATCAGTTTTAATATACTTTTTTACATATTGTGTACATGACAGCATTTTAGTCTACTGCAGCAAAACTCAAGCATTTCCCATCTGGATGAAACAGAGCTATAGACAGAGCTATAGGCTACAGTTTATAGGAAGCACTACTGGAGCTATGCAGTTTATTACCGCTTGTTTGCTTGCATAGTAGTGAGCTAGACATCCAATAATAAGTAGCACGGAGAGACACTTTAATCTCTCAAATAACAGAATATATCTCATTGCTCTACTTCCAAAATCCTAGTGTATGTTAATACTGGTAAACCACTGGAAATGTTCATTTGCATGCATGTGACAGTTGTAGACATCCACAAGACAACGGAAAACTATTTGCACACTCAATATGTATATTTACAAGCGAATAACCACCTTGAGGAATGTTACACATTCATATTATCCAATACTGACAGAATCGATAAGGCGTCAGAGCTGAAGAGAGGCAGACAGATTATTGGTTCATTTCAGTACAATACAGAGCCAAATTGCATCCAATATCCTTTTGATCAGTATTATCTTGCTTATTTCGTATGCAAATGAAACTAATAACATGAAATGCAAATGTCCCTCATGAAAACAAACATAATTTTCAGCTCATAATGTGCAGAAGGCGAACTGATGGGATTCATTCCATTTCATTGGGCTAATTTAACGGCATTCTCTGGGTATAAATCTTTTGTTTTCTCACTCTGAATCATTGTCTTGTCAAATGCATTATACGGAAAAAAAAACCCACAAAATATGTATAAAGTACAACAATGAAAAATATAAAGTATTAAAAATACTATGTACGGTTTTTAAATTGTATTTACATTTTAGGCAGCTACTCCGGACATATAAAAATGGACCCAATAACTTTCTTTAATTAGGCTGATCCTTATTGGTGGAGGGAGAACTTTGTAGGAAAAGGATGCTCGGGACTTGAAGCTCCTCAAGACATCTTCTGCAGCATCTTCCTGGATGCAATGCATTATGGGTCACCATCTGGGGGTGGAGGCTGGCATAGCTTGTACAACCTGATCAGAGAAACATCCACACAAAATGGAATTTAATGACATTCTAGTATACGGTGCCGCAAACACAAAGCAATGCAGGTGATCTGTTGAGAGATGTCACTTCTCTAGGCTGCAGGTCTGTGATTGGTGCAAAGGAAATATAGCCATATATATCATTATTTTACATTATAAAGTCCATAAATACTCTGATCCTACCAATGTACTTCTCACAGTCAAGCATTATGTGGTTCATTCTGCTGCCTTAAAGAACTGAAAACATTATTTAAACAACACATTTACTTTTTATTATTCATAGATGTTGTTTTTTCTAATCTCAGTACAATTTTCTCCAACGTCAGCTGTATTTCTTGCATCCTAATAAAGCAACGCTGTCTTCTATAGTTTAGATAATCGATTGCGCCACTCACATCGTTGGGTCTTGATGGGACTGACTTCACATCACATGGCTGCAGGGTAAACTCGCACTAAAATGTTACTCTCCCTTTCATCTGTGCAGATCAGCGAGCAACCAGCATGTCTCACGATACCACGACGCACACTTACATATTCTGCAGCAGCCACTCACACTGCAACAATTATGACATAAACCTACTGAGAGTGCAGCATTTTTGCTCTCTAAACCACAATGTCTCAACACTAATCATCCCGCTGCTTAACTGTATTTGTCAATTTCACTAAAAGGTTCAAAAGGGCTTCCTGTCACACAAATGCCTATATGTCACAGCCAAATGGCTGAGGCAGTCCTTGTCCTCGTCTTGGGGCTACTGAGTGCAGGGAGCTCCCCTCTAATGGAGCCATTTGGCCCCAGTCCTGAACAAAAAGCACATGCACAGACCAACAGTACAAATACATGCACTTTTGAAAAAGCTGGGTTACACTAACTACACAGAGATGGACATTATAGGAGCGTATATTCATACTGTGTTTGAAAATTGTTTTTGAAATGCAATCTATACGTCACTGTTGACCTACTGCAAAAGTATACAACACACATTCTTAGACTGATTCCATACCTTTCAGGGAACACTTTGACCACTTTATTTATCTATTAATTTACTTATTTTGCCAGTAAAATGCATGCTATTGCCAGCAACCCTAACTGAGAGCAGAGGCTGGTTTTAAAAGTTTTCAATTGTTCATTCAAGAAAGCGCCAACATCCAAGATTCAAGAGTCAGCACAATCTACTGTTTGTAGTGGGATTTTTAAGCCCAGAACAGAAAGATACATAATAAGAACAAATAGGAGTGTTCCATTTGTCTTTCTTACTGCTTGTTTCCTGTCCTATCTAAATGCAGTCACTTGACCTCTTCCAAAAATTAGCCCTGTCCATTACAGAGCCAGCCCGATCACAAACTACCCATCTGCAGTCATAATTTCACCTAGTAGTTTTGTGTTTTGATTGCAGACTCACATTTTCCGGCACCACCAAGGCAAAAAATTCAAAACAGCATGCTTCCAACTGCATTGTCATGTGACAACTGTCGGGTAAATTCTCCAGTTACCAAAAGACAGAATACCAAGAGAAGAGAGGCACTAACTTTAAACAAAAGTAAAGGCAACTTAATGCTAACTGAGGCCTTACGTATCTTTCTCTGTCTCCAAGTTCATCTTAATACCCAGGTGAAATTATTGGACACAATCGGCTGCCTGGAAGGTGGTTTGTAAAACTATGCTTTATAAAACGTCCTGCAATAAATGTAATGTATGAATGATTTGTATGAGCAAAAACATGCAAAGCTTGCTAAGACCCTTTAATAAACTTTGTCAATGTTGCCCCCCGCATAAACCGGATGTGACTGCAGTGTTACCTTGGGACTGACGACGGTGTGCGATCCCTCACTCCCAGATTCTTGGCAGAATTCTGCACTCTTGCCCCCTAAAAGACAAACGGACATCAAGAGCGTAAACAAAGCTTCAGAAGCACAGGAAGCACATGTTTTAAAAGTCAGAAGGAAAGGAAACAATTCTAGTCCCAACAGCCCCTATAAATATTGTGGGTTTTAAAGTAGATATGATATGATAAGTAGATATCATATGTTGCATGTTGAGACCCTAAAATTTAAACTCGTGTTTTCTTTAGGATCCGTCTTCTTTCGACTATGTTTGCAAAAGAGCGTGGGCAGAATAGCCTTTAAAGGGAAACAAATGTATGCAGCAAGTCATTTGAAAGATGAATAGCTCCTGTATGTGTGTGCTGCAGAGTTTGATTACACCCAGTCAGGGGTATGTCTGCGCTTTGCTAATGTTCCTGTAGTTTGCTGGCTGTGCGCAGAGTCAGCATATACACAACTGTAGGGGGGGGGGCAGGAAGAAACACAGCCTCTCAATTTAGAGACACAAACACCTTCACTTATGAATGCACCCCCTCTCCGTCTGTGACGCACACACGCAAGCAAAAATACACAATCGAATCATTCCTCAAAGAGGAGATGCTGATGACCTGTTCGGATAGAGAGGGAGCGACTGACCGGCCAAAAGTGCATTAGCTGACCTCTCGGTTGCAACTCTGCCGTTTGGCATCCTACTGTCTCCCCCGAGTTACATCCAGACATCGGGATAGCATCAGCAATTATTCGATGCCTATCACAGAAATCCATTCTGATGCCCTCCAGACAAAGATGCCCCCTAATGTCCCTAAAGGACATGGCACGAAGAGAAGCTCATGAGATATAAGTGGAAACAAAACTCTTTTTACTTTTTTTACTTCAACAACTGGAACATGATTTATGCAATGGCACTTTGTCTTTGACGTGGCTCACAAGTAAGTAACAAGACTAAGAGTCTACAGCCATGCTAGCGGTGCTGCGAGGCTGACCCTGAGCTAACCCTCACCCTGACCTGGTCATGGTGCCAAAGGAAAGGTCGGAGGACCAGCAAAGTTATTACAGCTCATCCTGCCCATGCATGTCTGTAGCAAACATCATGGCAATACATCCAATTGTTGTTAAGATATTTCAGTCTGAACCAAAGTGTTGGATCAATGACCAACAGACACAGAGCCAGGGCGGTAGCTTGGATACAAACACATAGTACACATCGAGGTAAAGATATAAAAATAAGACAAATATGGCAAATATGGCCGTCCAACAAGCAGCAAAGTACAAATATGTGCAAGTGTTAGCATCGATTCACTCGTGTATTCAAAATGCTGCATATATTTTGTATAACTTATAATTTTTCAAACAATTTCAGATTTCTGCATTACTTAATAAATAAAACCTGGAAGCTGATTGTTTTCGAAATGATGCACCTGCACCTGAAACTGAAACTTAATATTCTGCTGAGGACTTAATGGTTTTGAAAATCAATGAGAAAGAAGGTGGAATAAATACCAGGGATTGACAGGTAAGAAAGTTTTATTCAGAATGCATTTGCAAGTTAAAATACATATAGAACTTTATAATGAGTTATAACTTGTTCCTTCCATGTGCTGAAACAGGGCAAACAAAGTCCAAAAGGGTGACACCATCAGTTATCTTCTTTCGATAGTTATAACTACAGTATACGCTTCCTATAGAGTCCAAATATTGTACATTGTAATGCAGAAGTTTACAAATCAAGATGTGATTGGACCCATTTTGCCCAAATCACTCGTGTATTCTTATTCTGAATGATGTCCTGCTGGGACCAGATGCTGTGCAGATAACCTTTTTGTGAGTAAGTATGACTATTCAACGAGGAAGAAGAGGCGTCATCCAAACCCTGTGCGATATTCATATTCATCAGCTGATGTCTGAGAGCAAGGACACACACGCCCGTGCACGCACACACACACACACACACACACACACACACAGTCAGACAGTCAGATTCCCCTCTGTTCTCTATCTGGCCCGAACAATCTTTTCTCAGTGAAGTCTCGTCTAATCTAGTCTAGTCAATGATGATGCAAGAAGACAGAAAATGTCTAATGACTGACAGACAGTCAAAACATAAAAAGTTCTGCTTTCCCAGGAAGCAAACAAGACGAATTAACCGAAACAGCAAATGTTCATACCCGTGCCATTTCATATTCCATTACAAATATCTCACACCACACCCTCCACAAGATGAATTTTCTTTTCCAGCATAATAGTACTCAAGGTCACACAATGCACAGAGTTGCATCTTCCTGGCTGGCAGCCCAGTTTTCCGAGTGTAGCAATGAAATACCTCTCCTCCCGCAGGATCTCAGCCTCTCGACTAACCTGTCCTCTCACTGCAAACAGCAAAATAACCACCACTCACAGAACTTCTAATGGGAGTCTGAGATATGGGCCAAGATCTGGTCATGGCTGGAGCCTTTTGCAGGAGGGAAATGTGTCTGCACTGAGAAAAGTAATGGGAACTCCGTGGCTTGACCGCAAATTGACATGCAGACAAACAAACAAGCACCAGACTCTCAACCAATCAGTTCAGTTTCTCATTACTTTATATATATATATATATATATATATATATATATTTTTTTTTTACTCTCCCTTCATTTGGTCAGATTCATATTCTGGTTGCAGTGAATGCGAATCTGATAAGATTGAAATCAGATAGAGGGTGAAACGGGGAAAGAGGCAGAAAAAAGAGATAAAGTAGAGCTAATGATTTTTGCTCATGGACGGAAGCAAACACTTCTTTCATCACCCCAAACTACACTGACTGTCGGCTGGCTTTAAACATTGCATTCTCACTGGGGTAATATTTTCATTTCAATCAAACATTGACCATGGGAGCTGAAATGGCATAACTACTCCTCTATTGGCACTGTTAAATCCATTGCTAATACTGTTTTGGCAGCCTAGTTTAACTCAATGAAGCATACAGTTTTTCTAATGATTTTGGATGCAGAAATTATGCTGTGGATTGATGCACAAATTCACTCCAAGCGAGAAAATGTCACTGCGGGGACTGTGGCAACAAAAGACTGTGGCGGAAATAACAGAAAGCTAAATAGAAATAAAGAAAGGGGCTCTCTACACAGTGACGTTGTACATGTGTGTGTGAAATGTGCACATACCTGTTTCCTCATGACATCAGTGGCCTGCATGATGCAGCGAGGGGGCAGGCCGTGGTTTCGGGCCAGCAGGATGGCCTGCTCCAGTGTCACACTCAGGGTGCAGCTGTTGGCCAGAGAGGAAAGACACAAGGTCAGGCTCAAACGTTCGCTCTCCATCTGCATATTTCTTCATATTCATCAGATTCTCACTAAGGGAATAGATGATGCTGAATTATCTCACAATGCAGAATGCTGCTCCATTTAACGCAGTTTTGGCAATGCAAATGTGTTATGCCAAACACGAAGGGTATTTATCTTCCTCTTTCACTGATGCTGTACTATCAAAGCTTACCGTCTGCAGGGTATATGCAGGGATCCTGAAATTAAATTCCAGATCTTTTTAACATATTGTAAGGCTGCAACGCCACAACTTGCAACTGGTTATCAGCAACACACCTTATATTTACAGTACTACCGTACTACAGTACTACTTACCCGTACATTTATTTTGAGATTGCAAAACGGTCTTAGTTCGACACAATTCAGATAAGCTGAGAGGGAACAAAACTGAAGAGAATAAAGTAGTGACTAACCCAAAGGCGAGGTTGATTAAAAGTAATAATAGTCACATACTCACACTACATTTTCATTGACAAACATTTCCATTTGGCCTAAGAAATACAACATTGGCCAATATTGATCTGAATATTTGTTCCAAAGAAATAATACCTCGTAAAATGCCGATTAAGACATTTTGATACTTTTCAGGGGTCTTAATTTTTGCTAAACTGATTTAATACCTTTCAATACTTTTTAATACCCTGTGTCTGTAGTTGACAAAATAAAATCATCTATGCTCACAAGAAACACCTTCTCTGACTCAACACAGACTCATTCTCAACATGCTTTCATGGCAACAAAGCAGTCTTCGCAACAGATGGAGAATTAAAGCGAGACGTGAGGCTGAAACAACAACAGCATGCCAAAAGTCAAACTCTGGGCTTCATCCAGATATGACGAAGTCTCTGGCTGCATCCCGTACAACTATATCAAATCTCCCTTCCGCGCCTTTTGCTCCTCTTGACACCTTGTCACAGCCGCCACATTCCTCCTGCTGCACCTTTGCTCAAGTCCTCGCCAATGAATCATTTCACTTGTCGCCGTAATGTCACTCACATCGCCACAGGCTCCAGGGGAATAACAAACCTCCTGATCTTTGCTTTAGACCACCAGAGCAGAAAGAGAGGATTAAGCCTTGTCTTGGACTTCCCGGTTTTCTCATCATCAGGATTGATACTTCTCGTTTCGGCCGAGAGAAAAGGGGTCCAAGGACAAGTCAGTGTGTGTCCTGTGGCGGAGGCGATACACTCTCAATGCCATAAGGGTGTGATCTGTGTAAAATGAGTGTTGACGTATGTCTGTGATTCATTAGTTAAAGCAAACTTTGTTCCCAGGCACATGCGTAGGCACACTGTGTCTCTCACCGTCACACACACAGGCAGCATGTGGATAAATCTTTAGAGAGCCAGTGACAGTTGTCAAGGCTGCCGGTGACCTTTCTATGATAACAAGCTGTACTAGTATATCGATCCAGGGCCTTTTCACTGCAAATTGAACTGTTCCAACTCTGCCAGGATCCGTTTCATTGAATAACATTGCCAAGGGGCTGCTGAGAAATCTGAGCTGTTTGTTGAATATCTCCTTCTCTCGAGGTAGGGTTTCACGCTGACTGAGAACAAAACTTTTTTAAAAAAAGGAGCAAATGTGCAACGAAGGACTTAATGCTGCCAGAAGCCATTAGTTTGAGTCAATCAGATCAAGATTTAAAAGCCCCCTTGAGTTCCAGTTGCATAACTTTATGACAGTGTAGCATGATGTGATAAAAGTAATGAACTCAACCATCATCTCCAGTATGTGACCAAAGATATCCCAGTAGAAAATTGCAAAACATGTCTTTTCGCAGGCCACCCCAGAACCCATTTTAAGCTTCCTACACCGATAAATGAGGAGGGGGGTGGGGGGGTTGTCACCCACAGAGCATCTTTAAATATCTCTTCAGATGGATCAGGATGAAGGAACTTCACAAAATCTGTGTGCGTGGGGCTGCACGATTTCCCTTTTCATTAGGGCTGGTGAGATAGTATGAGCTGATTTATATCCATCTGTTTCATGTTGTTCCAGCCCATATCCCATTTACACTCCTCCAGAGCCAAGTCCGTACTGATGAATGAGGAGAAACAAGAGAGCGACAAACGGGAAGGGGAAGAATGACAGAGAAGATGCAGGATGCGGAAAGAGGAGGAACGAGCAGGAAAGACAGGTAAACAGGCCAAACATTTTTATCTGAGGAATAACTACTTGTCCGCTCAACACACACTTTTACTTTTAAGGGATAAAAACAAGGGAAAAATGTCAAGTGTATGAGCAGGTTAGTGCCTTGGAATGTGGATTAGGCTTTGTGTTTGTGATTCTCTTTCTCTCCCTTCATTGCGATTGTTTTCGTTTTGCTGCCAGACAGGGAGCTCTTGTCTCTGTAATGGTTTTGGGGGAAGGGGGGTGAAAGAAATCTGGAGAAGAGAGGAGCGCAGCATATTAGCAAACTGCTGATGCCCCCAAAAATATCACTATTATTAAAACTCATCCATCAAGTCAACTTATCCAATCAATAGTGCCTGAGAAGGCTGCCACGCTGATAATGCAATTTCCACATTACTAATCTACTGGCTTGGTTTCATAGGTTTTTCAATTATGCCAAATTTAGTTTGTGTGTGCCCACCATTTACATACAGAGATTCTTTTTTTAATATTTCAATGTCTGAAATTATACAGACAAAGCAGTTATATTGGTTTATTCATATAATCTGTATTCTGTCAATAGTAAAGGGGTTATTTATAAAAACCTTGACTGCCAAACTTAATGACATTGATTTTGTGGATAGTTGCATCAGGCAGAGCCTTAGCAACTCACTCTGCTGTGAACCCAACGCACCCATCAGTCTGCAGCTTTGGAGGGCAAAACAGTGTTTAAGGAGAAAGCCAGTTCACAAATAATCCTGAATATGGCAGGCCTTGTCACCTGCTGTGTCACGGTACACTTAGCCTGCCTGTCTGGATGAGTTGTGGCTAGTGTGTATAATTGCACACACACACACACACACACACCCTGTGGGTTAATAAAGTAGCAGCAGTCATTGCAGAGACAGGAACTTTCTATTAGAGCTCAGGCAACCAGGCGGCTCCATCCGCGGCACTTTATCAAGCCATCAGTCACTTCCAGCAAACGCGTGTGTGTGTGTGTGTGTGTGTGTGAGCCTGTGCACGTGACTGAGACAAAAAGAAATGGAAACTGTCTTGGGGTAAAGAAAGAGGGTATCACAGAGATGGGTGGGCGGGTGGAGGGAAGGAGCAGTGAAAGGGATAAAAGATGAACGCTGGAACTGGGGATCAATGGTGACAAACGATCAGGATATTTCAGTCCTCATGCATTGATGTATGGGGCCCTCAGCAGCAGGTGAATTAGGCAGCCATATATAGAATTCAATGAGAATGGAAGTAATTGACCTGTCTCCTTCCTGTGGCCCTCTTAACTAGAATATCCTGCTGGTATTTAATGCGTGGTAAATGTGCATTAATAGAAAATCCCCACATTGCACGAGGAGTGCAGGGTTCTCATGGAATTGAAGAGGATAAAAGAAGGTTGCACAGAACCAGGGAGAAGCTGTGGTACAGATGGTAAAGGTAAGAATAGTGTTAATGCATGAGTGGTGAAAGAGAAAGGAAAACTGCAAGGCAGTCGTCAAAAGAAAGAAAATGATAAGCCTGAATTTATAATTGAACTGGAGGCGGTTCACACAGTGCTGCAGGACATGTACAGTACATGTGGCCACACTCACCGGTGAACGCCGCTGTTGCACATGACGATGTGTGTGGCTCCCAGACGCGAGCAGAGCTCAGAGGCCACAGTGAGCAGGCCCACTCCAGAAGCCCCGCAGGCGGTGTACTGACAGGCAGCGGTGCGGCGGCAGCTGATGAAGCTCTCCATCAGACGGTACAGCTCCTCCAGAGCATTAAGGGGACGCATCAGCTGGGCAGAAAAAGAGAGAGGTGGGGTTAGTGCAAGAGCCAACGATGTGTAGCACTTTCACATCGCAGTAATCCTGTTGTTCTGTCTTGAATGGGCCATGAGGTTGTTCTTACCTTATCTATGAGGGCAGCTTTGGGTGCAGAGCTAGGTGGCATGTTGGACTGATCCAGGTAGAAAGCCCTAGGGAGGAAAAGAACAGATCATATATGGCGGGATTCTAACTGGATATTTGCACTGCAGTGGGACAAACAACAGTGTCTGTTAAGTATTAACAACTAACAATCATACACAATTGCATTTAGACGCTCCAATGCCTGAAAAATGCACTGTGCCATTCTTTTCCCCCCACCATTAGGTAATCCGGAGAACTGGCTGCCTTTCTGGGAAAAGTAGGCCACCTGCTCATTATGGAGCGCCACCATCTGACTATCAATCATGAAGGTAACTTGGGCTCGGCTCAGCAGAAACACAGACTAAGCATCTCTTGTCCTGGGCATCACTCCAAATGCGTTGCCTCATCCATTCAAGGAATGCAGTCGATTTGGTACTATTTCCCTTTTTCATCCACTGGAGGCAGCACTGGACTGGTGTCCCTATGTATGCCGCAATGAGTCTATCTGAGGTGGAGTGCTACCTGTGCAAACTCAGCAGTTTGTGACTTCATCACATCTCAGTAATCCAGCAGTGTGCTAAAAATAGGTACACTACACCACATTAAATTACATACCTCGCTACTTCTTGCCAGAAGCAACACTAATGTACAACACACACATTCATCTGTACAGTACACATTTCTGAAATCGCAAATAGTTGAGGAAAAATTCAGTTTTAAGAGACGCAGTGAAGGCAGACTTTAGTGGAGGGAGATTGTTTACAATAATCAGCGAAGCAGGGCACATTCATCTGCATTCACCCTCCTATTAAGTGATTACAATCAGGCCAAGGAGGCATTCATTATGAGTGTGGTATTTCTACCTGACGTAATATTAATGAAATTAATTTATCAGAGCAAAGTTGCCACATGCCCGATTCAAGATTTCACCAGCTGAGTTGAAATGAAAATTCACAGAGAGCACACACAAACATTCTTTACCAAAGTCATACTGTAGGAAACATACAGTACATATGACAAGGCCCTTAAGCCACCGTAGTACACTTCATTCATCCATTTAGGCTCATGAGGCTACGTTTTATGCCTGTTTCCTATTCAGCTTAGCTCATTCACATATAAATGTACTAAAGATCTATTCTGAGATACAGATGAGTAACCAGTCTGTTTTATACCTTCAGGTGTTGAAGTATTTAATCCCCAGCCGACAAATTAGCCTTTAACCCTGTGGCGTGCACTACTAAATGACTGCGAGCAGATTTTGCTAAGGGTTCAGATGGAGCTAACAGCCCATGTAATTGGTTCAAGACGGCCTTATCATTCAAACGATGCTCACGAGTTTCGCCGCAGCTCAGCATGGAATACACTCCCGTTCAGTTCCTCCCATGAAGAAAAGGTAAACTGGCATAATGGCCACAACTGCAACCTGTATGAGAGGTAACGGGGCAGTGTGTGGCTGGGCTGTCTGTTTAAAGCTGTAAATATTTGACTTCCTCATTGAAGTTTCTGCAATAAACACATGGCGTCAACCTGCGTCTGTATGTGTGTAAATACTCGTCTGTGTCTGAGTGTGCAGTGTTGCTGAGTAAAACTGCATTAAAAGAAAGTTTGATCCAACAGTTTCCAAACACAACATCAACCTCTCGACAGGCCAAACAAAGGGAGAACCGAGATTCAGCAGAGCGATAAGACGCTGCGGAACGCTGTGTACACAACGCCGCAAAAGAAAGTTTATTGGAAATCAAAACCTTGTCCTGTCCTGACTCTTACTGCAGGTATGGCCTGTTATCTGTCTACCTCAACTGTGAGTGCACTCACCCTTGTACCTCTTGCTTATCGGCCGGCTGCTCAGACATCTATCTTAAAGGTCTATAATAGAATCTGTCTGAGAGGAGTCGACTTCCCGGCCCAAGTCCACTTCATCGGCACACATTTGCTTATCTGTTTAAGACAACATAAAAGCACCTCGCCTTGCCCTTGAAAAAGGTCATAATACCCATTGCTTATAATAACCACTGCTACGAGTTGTTCTAAAAATACCGTCAGCCACAGCTTGAGGAGCAGGGCTGATGCCCCCTGAGGTCTCTAATGACAAAATAATAGGAGTCAGACTCCAATTGATGTGTGGTTTAAAGAGGACCTGGATTACATCGTCTGAGCTGATGATGTTTTGTCAGAGATTTGGAAACAGAGCACCTTGCAAACATTTATTAAGGATGAAAAACGACATTTTAAGCCCACACACACTGTGCAAACACCACCGTGTGTGTCATGCCCGTGTCTGGGAGGCTTGGGGGGGTTCAGTGTATTTTGTATATTCTTGTGTGTTCCCATGTCACGTCCCTGTCTGTGTACTTGTGTTTTCAGGTTTTCTTCCTTGTGTGGT
>JAVQJF010100481.1:0-18559 GCA_036023855.1 Gadopsis marmoratus | reverse complement strand
GTTTTAATTCGAAGGATGTTTAAATTCTGGGGACATTTGTTAAAACAAATAATCGGCACTGCGGTTCGTCCCTGCCAAGCCACCGTGCTTTTTTTTTTTTTTTTTTTTTTATTGCTGTTTTTTTGTGTTGAGGTTTTGAGTGCATTAATACAGTGTCCGGCTTCACATTCAAGCACTTAAATTCACACCTAGGATCTGCCCGGTGTCCTCGGTCACCTCGAGCAAACAATGAGAAGTGCGTCGCTCCGGGGACGCAGTGATTTTAGTACTGTACATGTAGTTGCAGCTGTGTCTCTCTGTCTATCTAAATCTAAGCTTGTTTTTTTGATTTCCTGAGCTGACGAATTGAATTTTAGCATTTGGTGCAGCAGCGTCATATGATAATTGATTGTGGCCTTTACATTTAAACAGCTGCGGAGTTACAGTCACTGAGGGTGTTACTTGCTTCGATTTTCCTTTTAAGTTTTACCTGAAGTTAGTCATTTGGACAATTGGTCTGGTTAGAAGAAGAGTTGCCAGCGCTTACTGTAGCTTGGGCCAACCTGAAGCTAAACCTGGAGTCAGTGTGGGTAACACTTTTTCCCAGGCTCTTGCTGCAGCTACTCCATCCCACTACCCCCTGGGAGGTACAGTGTCAGCCTCACGCTGAGCCAGGGAAAATCCTTTCTTGGTTAAGGTTTTTTCTCTCTCCAACACAGACAAGAACTTCACTGCATCGAGGGCACTGCTTCCCAGTGTCTGTAGTATTTGGACAGGTGCTGATCCAGCTGACAGGATCTCACTCATAGGTTAGAGAATTAAGCTGTTCTAATGCTGAGACTTGTTTGGTATGCACGGTAGTGTAATGAAATGCCTTTCTGCCAGGAGGAAAACTCTACAGTGTGTGCAGTTTTAAAAAAAAAACAAACAAAAAAGCATCTGTGAGGCAAACTGCAAGCTGTGCCGAGCTATGGTATATTAATGTAGGGAGAGACTCAGCGCAGCCAGATAAACACACAGAATATTGATGCAAATCATCGTAATTATGCATTTAAAATACAATCTGTCCATTTATTTTCATACCAGGTCAGATTGAGAGTGGCAGAATAGTCAACAGGGCAGCCAAATGTCTTCTTCCACAGTAACCTCCCCATGCTTGTCCTTGTTGTGTCCCCAAATGATCCAAGGCAAATTGAAAGTAGCGCTGCATTCAAACAAAGTAGTAGGAAGTCTCTGGCCTCTCATATCTGTCGCTCTGTGGGTGTGTTGCGTGAAGCACGTAATTTACATTCTCTGCTCCGACTGGACAGTTGTTTTCTGCCTTACCTGCTGTAGCACACACGAGGAAGTTGTTAGTAGTTTGTTTCCCCGGAGTACGGAATATCTTTGTTTCCAGTCTTTTTTAACGCAGTATGTAATACTGCAATGACGCCCGAGCGGGCAAGACTGATCGGTGTTGCAGTCCTGTATCTGCACTGCAGCATCTCCACAAGTGTTGCAGAGTTTTGAACAAGTCTGTGCTTCCGTCTCTGTTGGAAACAAACCAGAGTGTGATTTGCTCTCACCTGGTTGTTGCCTTTCTCAACGTTTGCCTGTAGCTGGGCACCTTTTTAAATCTGTGTAGCTCAGCTGGTGGCGCCAGGCTGCAACACCAGGCCCCATTCCCAGCTTCTGAGTCCCTATGTGTGAACGGCGTATAAAGTAAACCCAGCTTTGTGTCCTGGCTCTGCCCTGGGCGCTTTACACAGTCGATCTTACCTGGAAGACTTCCTCCACAGCGCATCTTAGTAGTTGCTCGAATCATCTCTACTGGCAGAGGCTTGATTCAGATATTCATCTGTAGCGAAACCTTTCTATCGCTTTCATACATAGTCTCACTCTTTTGGTAACTGCCCTAAGGTTGTGACCTTAGTTGAGGGTTGAAATGAAGACTGACTGGTAAACTGAAAACTTTGCTTCTTCACCACTGAAAGATTCAAGCAGCGCTGCATTAAAAACGTAAAGGGGCCGTGTTGCCTCAGGTACCAGTGAGACAGTGAAATCCAATCCGGTTTGAGTAACACATTGAAAAGTTTGAAGGCTTATCAGACACTAAATCACTGCACAGTGGTTTATAACAAGGATTTTTTTTTGTTTGTCACTTTTAGAAAAGTACTGTCAAAAAAGAAAGTACACTGCAACTATTTGCTATCATTTGCTTCAATGACTGCTGTCATTCGAGTTGGTGATTCAGTGCACCGTTTTGTGTTAGTCATGAGAAAGTGGTAGAATCCTCAGAGCTGATTCCTCATCCTTTGTCTCATCCCCTTCCTCTACCACAGCAAATGGTGATGAGCCTGCGGGTGTCTGAGCTGCAGGTGCTTCTGGGATACGCTGGGCGCAACAAGCACGGACGCAAGCACGAGCTGCTGACCAAGGCACTGCATCTTCTGAAGGCCGGCTGCAGCCCCGCTGTGCACATGAAGATCAAAGAGCTCTACCGGCGACGCTTCCCTGCCAAAATGGTATCCCACTCAGAGCTGGCCATGCCTGGACCCCACCACCCTGCCACGGTTGGAGTGGTTGGAGGAGGGGGCGCCGCACTGCCCGCTGGCCTGACGCAGCTGGCGTATGAGGGTCACGCCGGTCACGGTGGAGCCCCATCGCCCGCAGCCTTACTGCCCCTCTCACTGCTCGGCCCGGGGAAACATGAGCTGACCGGGCTGACGCACCACCTGTCCACCTCGGCCACGCTGCACCCGGTCCATCCAGATGTCAAGCTCCAGAGGCTGCCCTTCTACGACATGCTGGACGAGCTCATTAAGCCAACCAGTCTAGGTAAGGGGGAGGTGTGAGTGTGTTTTGTGTAAGAGTTGGTGTTAGATTTCAGGGGAGTAATGGTAGATGGATGTATGCACTATATTTGCACAACATATCATGACACTGAATGGTAGAATAAATTAGTTTAAGCATTGAATGCAGTGTCTGTCAGATTAGCTGGTAGCAAGAAAGTGAGTAATAATTATTTGAGTCAAACCTGGTTTCAATTTTCAACAGACTCGTGCCATTTTTTATTTACGGATTGGTGTAAAATAACAAAGTCTATCACTAAGATGTTTGTTTCTTGTAGCTTCACAAAACCAGAATTTACACGGATGCTTAATATGCCAAATTCACCGTCGAGACATGTAAGAAAACGCTATGAAATGGAAGTTTGTGGCGCATCCTGTCGGCCTAGATGCATTTCATGTACAGCAATTGCAACTGACTAGGGAACTTTAGTGCACGTCATCCCTCTCTGTCTCCATATGTTTCCTGTCCGTATCTTCACTGTCAAACTAGCCAATGAAAAACGATTCTGCGAGGTTGTAGATATTTATATCAGTATATTTTTCCCTGTAATAATCATGGCAGCAGTCACAGAAAACATTGACATTTGCCTCTCTGTTGTGGAGAGGCTCCCTGCCAGTGCTGGTGTTGTGCTGCCTGCTAATGTGTATGCAGGCCACAGACCTGTTACTGCAGAAATATCATTTTCAGATTTCTCACGAGGGTTCAGGGTAGACAGAGTTGGTTCCCAAGAGGTGTAAGTGAACATTTTAATTGGGTGCCTTATCCATCCTTCATCCAAAACAATAAAAGCTGAAGAATTTGCCGTCTCAGATTCTCTTGTACCACTGCAAAGGCCTTACCTAATCGTGGTTGCTCGGGTGTTTATTTCCATTAATGAGCAAGGGAGCCTGGATCTAGTCACAAGCTTGAAACCAACATATAAAGATGAATCATATTTCGATTTTTTCTTTTTGTGGATCTGATGGTGATTTTGAGAGCTGACATTAAGGCTCCGGAGAAGTTGCATTATTCATTATAGCTGAATAATGGATCTTATTTGGATATTTATGTTCTTACATATAGACTTCTATGCTTGAATTTGTTTTGGATGGACCGGGAAATGCTGCCACATGATGAATTGTCATTATATTTTCATTGTACGTATATATTTCTAGCTCTGAGAACAGTTTTACATCAGTGTGGAGCCACTGAGTATTAATGAATCACTGCATGTAGACCATCGACAAAATGTTGACAGTGCTGCATTTATCTACACAAAGTCACGTGTCTCCTAGGATAATACATTAAGGGAGTAATGAGAGCCCAGGCGTTTAATAAGTGCAGTAGTTGAGCCGTCACTCTGCAGCACTGCTGAGAAAACAGAACTATGCATAACACCATCGCGCCAAAACTCGACTGTGTTCCCATTAGGCGACACATACAGATGGGTTACAAATTTAAGGCATGGACACCATTCCTCCACATGATATTCCCTCATTTACACCACCAGGTAATCTCTCAAGAAACAAAGAAAGGCAAACAAACTGAGCCAAACATAACAAAGGGACATATAGCATCAAGAGACAGTCTCGAACATCACTAAATACATTTGAAGATGAAGGTTTATATTATATAATTTGGTCTTTGAGACAGTGGTGGAGAGCATTGTCTTGCACGTTCGTCCAAAATCTTCCATATGGTGTTCAACTGGCTCGAGATCTGGTGACTGTAAAGGCTGATCAATTTTATTCGCGTTATTTTTTTAATACTCAACAAACCATTCCCTGGTGAAATGGTTTTCTACTCTTTTATTCAGGTTTTTCCTTTAATTTGTCCCCTGTCTGTAGCTGTAGTAGCCAGTTACCCTTAAACCAGTTAATTATATTGTCTGTAGGATGAACTTAAAGCACCATAAAACTTGGTTTCAAATCTCCAGCTTTTCGTTGATACCATTAAACATCCTCAGGTCTTATTTATTAAGAGTTTAACAGCCAAATGCTCTGCTTCATCTGCACTGTGTGGGTGTAGTTTCAGATTTCATTCATACTGGCACCATAAACAAACGGCCCACCAACTGTCATCAGATTTTGATTCACACGAGTACTAAACTAAACAACTAAAACTGTTCCAACTTGGGCAGAAAATATTGTAAGAATAAAAGTACGAATATAGTTTTTCAGGGCCTTTTAATGAGTCCAAATCTGCAGACTCTTTTCTTGTCTAATTTCATGAAGGCCTTGCGTTTACGCCCCATGTCTTGTATTCAGTCTGCCCTTTAATTCACTACTTAAGAGACTTTTAATCTTGGCTTTATCTTGGTCAGATTTATCGTTATATTAGGTGTGCATCCACCACCCAGCCTCCATTTAGCATAATAACATTCCTTGGGCTTTAGCATATATTGCAAATATATGGAAATGTCTAGATTTTCCTACATTAGCATTTTAATGGAGTAAGAGACCATCTTGTGATTAATTTGCCTGCAGATGCATGTACAAACACAGCGCCTGCAGCTCTGTCATCACACCATCTTTCTCCTCTTCCCTCTCTCTTTCTCACTCTATCCATTTCCTGCACATGTCCCATCCCTCTCTGCATCCTCTCTCTTTCCCTCCGTCTTCCGTCCTCGCTTAAAATTTGCATTCAAAGTGGTGAAATCACACAGGCATACACCTGTGTCCGCAGAACACACCCTCCCCTCATTTGAATCTGAATCGCACATGAACATCATTCTCATACACACTGATAAACATGCACACACACATACACACACATACATATGCGCATGCAGTTCTTTCAAAACGCAAACGTACTTTCCAATAAATAATGCATGTTGATCGTATTGTTCTCAGAGAAGCAGAGAGAGCGAAAGGATGACTGAGAGGAGGAAAAGCCCAGAGGAAGATGGTGCACATTGTTTCACAAGGCTGACAATTTGAATTTGCTTCAAAGATGAAACTCAGCTGCAGCTTGGAGGTGATGACCCTCTTTATCCTCATAATAATGGAGGCCAGTAATGAAACCACTTGATTAATTGTGATTCCCCCCTCATGGGCAGATTGGGAGATTTTTTTTCCTCTTGCATTAAGACAACTGTAGCCCCCCCCCAATCACGCTCTTTCACATACTCTGTCGCTTCTCTGCTTGTTTATTTGTCCCTGATCTTCTGATTGATGCTCAATCCGTCTCTATCTCCTCTCTCTCCCTCTTGCCAATTGTTGTTGCTTCTCTTGTTGCTTTGCCTCCCACTTTTCTCTCCCTCACTCTCATCTCTTCTGCCTCTCTTCCCCCACTTGCTCTCCCGGTTTGCTAGATTTTTTGTGTTTAATTTCTTTTGCTGGAGAAAGCTGATTTGTTGGCCGTGTCTGTTCTTAACCACGATTCTAACAGGGTTTTTACAAATGTGCATGACGGACTTAATACAGTGCAGTAGGAGGAGATTATTTCTTGCATCTAATATTCGAACAAATAAGTCTGTTTCCACACCTGAACAGCAGGTTACTTGTAGAGTTCAGACACATGAAATTGAAATTGGTTTTGGTCTGTAAGTGATCACACAAATTATTTAGCATAGAACAAAAAATAGAAACTAATAAAAGCACTTAGGTAGAAAACAATTCAACATAGCACAAGACGCGTTAATCGGTTAAATATGGGGATAACGGCACACATTTACATTGATTCATTGTGTTGCACTCAAATGACAAAAAAAATGACAGCTTTCTTTACAATAGATCCCCACCCAGCCACACACACACACACACACACAATTTTGACATCAGTAAGGTTTGTGTGTGTGTGTGTGTATTATACAGGCAGTTTAAACATTTTCAATAGATCGAAGAGGTGTGTAGGTTGAAGCTGCAGTTTATGGCATTTGCCATTAGAACAGAAGAAAAATCCTATTTGACATCAGAACGTAACATCTGACAAAATGTTACGCTATCCCTTCCCTACCATACTAATGTCGACACTCTGATCATGAATTTCTTTACATTAGTTCATCAAGTTATTTTTAAGTGTGTTGGGCATTTTCACTTCCTCACTACAACTGTTCCCCGATTCTAAAGAAATGTTGGATACTTTCAGGCAGTAATTTCCTTTGTGACTTTATACACGATCTGTACTATTTTAGGAGTCCCTACATTTTAGAGCCTTTAATTTAATAAGCAGTGGGTTTGTTGGTTCTTAATAAGTAGATTTGATCGCAGTTCTCTTGGCACTCTTTTAAAGTATAAAAACTGTATTTGTATTTGGTTTATATGCATTCCCCAACACTCCACACAGTATGTCGTGTATTGAAGTACGCTGTAAGTCAGGGGTTCTCAACCTTTTGTAACTTAAGGCCCACTACTGATTGTTAAAAAATTTCCAAGGACCAAAAACACAACATCCTGGGTGCTTTGTGTTTAAGTGTCTCTGGAGCTTGGATTGATCTAGCGCCTCAGGATGACAGGGTTCCAACACACTGTGCTTTGCACGGTCTGCCATTATGAATCCATATCGTATTTCTTCACAGCACGCTTTGGCGCTTTTACTGGTGCAGGGTTGTCTCCCACCTTTTTCATTTCTGAAACGATCCATTTTGTGTTCCTGCATGCAAGGCAACTTTAGCTAGCCAGCAGTTGCAAAACACGTTTGTCTCAACCTGATGACGCCTCGTGTATAGTCGTGATGGACGTGGTGATGTTCAAACGTAACTGGCTGTTGAAATTATGCATTTTAATTTTGCGTTTTTTATTTGTGAATTCTCGAGCACATTTAGATGTAAAAATATCTGTAGCTTGATTTAAGGAAGTGGTGGTGGAATTGTTGGGTCTATACATATAAAGTTGGTTTAGACCTGCTCTATATTAACAAGTGCTATGAGATAACTCTGTTATGATATAGCGCTATATAAATAAAATTGAATTGAAGCAATATACAATACTGCACATATGCACAGTAAAAGGAAACTCACTACTCAAAAATATGACAGTCTTGGTTCACACATGTGGTTGAGGGGTTAAAAAGAAATGTGGTTTCTGACCAGCTGCATATACAATCAGGTTTACAGTATCTTGGAATTGCAGTGTGTGTAAACGTGTTTTCAGATTTCCTGCCTTAACCTGATTTCTCACAGTATCTTGGTTTCTTGTGCGCATGTAAACGTAGTTATTATCTCTCTCACACATCCTCCCTCCCTCTCCCCTCTCCCTTCTCCCTGCCATTATCCCTCTCCTCCCTGGCAGCCTTGTGCTCTCTGCTGAGACTTATCAGTCTGTAGGATAAAGGTTAGTCAGCCCACAATTTAACCCTGACAGTCGGAACTGATCAACAGTCTGGGCTGCACCAGCTACTCTTTTATTACCGTGGCGTCCTCACAGGTTGAACTCTAGTCTCATCTCCATCATTATCCGTCCTCCACAGAGAACTATGCCTGTGTACTCATTACGGATATCATTGTGGTGCACATGCATTATACATGATTTAATCACCATATCTTTGGTAAAAGGATGCAAGCCCATTTCACGTTTGATGAGCATTTTGTGCATAATGGCTTGATACACGGGAAGATTGCTGTGATTAGTGTCAGTCTAATCAAGAGTTTAGAACATCACTTCCTTCTAAGATGAGTCAGTCCTTGATTTTATTTTTGTGTATTGAATCATGGAAAGGCCTTTGAAACTAGACGTCTGGGCTTCATTGTTAACAATTTATTTTACTGCCTATTGAGGCCAGAATGTCACAGTAGTAGCAGCCGATTATTCCCTTGATTAATTGATTGATCATTTTGCTTTTACTTTGCTTGTTTTAGCCAACAAATAGTCTAAAACCCAAAGCTATTCAGTTAACTACCATATATAACAAAAGCACCAAATTCTCATAATTTTAGAGGCAGGAATCAGAGAATATTTGACAGTTTTCCTTGAAATATATTTGAAATTATTAATTGATCATTAAAATAGTTAATAATAGTTAACTTTCTTTCTATCAAGTAATCAATTAGTCATTGTTGTTATTTTAGAGTCCCTCATTCATATATTTTTTATTTAAGTGAAAGTTTCTTGACATTTTCATAACTCCACAATTCTTAGACATTAATACCACCTACATGTTATGCAAATGTGAAACACTGAACGTTTCCTTTAAAATTCTCCTAATTATAATATTCGTCGGCAAAATGAAATGTTATTTGCATAACTAGCTATGTTCCGTATATCATATCATGTTGATATAGTTGGACATTAAGCAGCTCAAGTGAGCCACAAAATGATTGAATTAATTGATTCATGCTGCATATGAACCCGCATTTACTAAAATCACCTGCTCCTGCCTGCCTGCATTTGGGTCCTTTCCCTGCCGCCTGAACTTCTCACCTTAACAGAACCGGTAAATGGAGTTCACTTTTCAACCTTGACGGTTCCTAAAGTGCTTTACAGATTGGTCTCATTCAACCATTCACACAACTTAGGGAGGGAGAATCATAGGGTTCAGTGTCTTGCCCAAGGACACTTCAACATGTGCACAGGATGAGGGGATTGAACCGCCAACCCCGGGATTAACGGACATCTGGAATCCATCCCTAGAGGGGTTGTACCGTTACAACGGTTGAAATGCGCTATATAAGTAAGAGTCAATTTACCATTACCATTTACTGTTAGATCTCGTTAGTCCTTGTCTGTGTTTCCTGTTTTATTTTGAAATCCTTATTTTTCTTGTCTCTTCAGTTCCTGCCCTCTGTCTGTCATTTGATTAGCCACACCTGTTCCCCATTACTCACCTGCACCTGATTCCCTCATTAGTCACTTCCTTATATATACCGGCCCCCTTCCTTTGTTCTGCCTCGATTCATACCGCTTATGAACCTGCATTTACCTGTTGCCCGCCTTCCTGCCCATCAGTGCCAGTTTGTAAGTTTATTTTGTATTTGTTAAATAAATCTTCGAACTGCTCCTGTCTGCATTTGGGTCCTTTCTCTGCCGCCTGAACTTCGCTCCTTAACAGGAGGATGCAATTACATACATTTTTCCAAGTTCGCACCAATCGCACCAAAATCCATCCAACAACACACAGCAACCAAAGGTCCCGTAGCACCTTGTTTCATAATGAATAATCAGCTGTAATTCTTGACATACTCTCACTTATGGTACAGTGTAAATGTATGTTGTTTCCTGTACAGACTTGTAGACACATGTAGATAACTGTCATGTGTAGTTTGGCACTCATCCCAAGAGTAAACTCTAGGCATGTATGATTGAATGTCATATTGTGGCTAGGGCTTTTATGTATATTTGTTGTTGTTCCTGTTTTCTAATATTTCATTAGGTCAGACATTGAATTCCTGCCTCTGTCTTGATAAAGGTTGATGGACTGAGTAAACACCAGGGACAACGATGGAAATAAGTCCAGGACCTTATCACTCCATCCTAGACAAAGTGTCATAGGTTGTATTTTATAAATGTATTATAATGTTGTCAATAAACCAAACGAATAAGACCAAACTGGGAAGAGAACCAGGCCTTTATTTGTAAATGAATACTCATATTTTACTAAAACCCCTTTCTGTTTCCTGATCTGCTCCTTGGCTGTGGTCATTGGCTGATGCTGCTGTTTCACATAGAAGCAGTAACTCAAATATACAACTTTTATTTTTGATGATTTGATGTCATTGTGGGTCACAAAGTGGCAAACGAACACTAGCAGGATGTTACATCATCATCCAGAAGACCTGAGATCAAGTCCTCATGACGGCAGTTATCCACCCTGCTGGAGTGTCCTTCAGCAAGCACATTTAATCGGTACAAAGCAGTTGCTGTACATCTTGTTTTCCCTCGGATTGGGAAGCAACTACACGGTCTCCTCAGAGAATCAGTAAGGATAGTAGATCATATACTGTATGTTATCAGCTATATATAGCAGGTCATGGCGGTAATGTTCCCAAACATCTACAGCACAGAAACCAATAAAGCGCCTCTTCACTCAGCATCAAAACATAACCTGAGATTTACCAGCTCGTACTCCCCTGCATGATCCCGAGCAAATCCTTTATCTCCCTGTAAACAACTCGGCCTTCTGACAACAAGTGGACATCAACAACGGAGCACTGGCTGCTCTGAACTATAAACACGCTGCACAAAATGGCTTCCCTCTCTCAAAAGCCTATAAAACCAGCGATATTTTGGTGCATCGTCATCCTCACGAGTTGCCTGACTGGATAGACCCCAAACCCTGATTGTAACTCTAAACATTTGTGTGACTCAAAACATAAGCAACGCTGTTCTTTCCACCGTGGTCAGACATGTTACATTGCTCTTAGTGTGTTTTAAGATACACTGACTGGGACATGGTGTATATTGCCTGCTACAGTATACACCGATCAGCCGTAACATTATGACCAACCTGCCTAATATTGTGTAGGTCCCCCTTTTGCTGCCAGAACAGCTCAGACCATTCGAAGCATGGACTCCACTAGACCTCTGAAGGTGTGCTGTGGTTTCTGGCACCTGAAGAATTTTTTAGGCCAAGTCAACACCCTGAACTCGTCGTCATGTTCCTCAAACCATTCCCGAACCATTTTTGCAGTGTGGCAAAGTAACGTCCACATGAATGGCAGGGATCCAAGGTCCAGATCCAGGGCATCTTTTCTTGCTCCGTGGTCCAGTTCTGATGGTCAATTGCCCATTGTAGGTGCTTTCGGCGAGCAGTGTTTGTATATGTGGAGTAGCAGGGCCAGCTGCCAGACTGAGAAAATGTAATGGCCACCTTAGCAGCCCTGTAAGCACCCTGGAATGCCTTAATGAGGCCTGTCAACATACAACTGTACAACAGCCTTATGCAGATAATAAAGGATAATCACTGCTGTTAGGAGGAGAGGAAGTAACACTTCTGGAAAGTTTTCAATTGTCTGTGAGTGTGGGCGTAACATCCAGCTCTGAGCTTTTGTTGTGGATCTTTCCAGCATCATAGTTTTGAATTTGAGTGACGCTGAATGGATTTCTGTCTTTGTTCTGCCCGTGAGTGCTACTGTATGTTGTTCGTGCATGTATGTGTGGCTGCTTGTGTGTGCGTGAACCAAACAGAGAAAAAGTAGCAAAGCCACTAACATCTTAATAAACTCCAGCTGGGCTTTGTTGTGCTGAAGACAGGGCTATAGGGCTGAGCACATTCTCTATAGCTTAGCTCACACATCTTCCCTTCAGACCAGAATTAAACCCAGAGCCAAGACTTTTCTAGGTTTTTACTTGTTGTAGAGTCAGCATCATTGTAAGATTCATACTTTCCATACGTGTAGGTATTGGTAGCCACAAGTGAGCTTCCCCCATATTTTTTACTATGAAATATTACAATACAGCTGTGAGGACATAGAAATATTTCACGTTAATGTAACAAGTGCTTTGAGACCAGGCTGGAACATAAATCTAGTTCAAGCATAAATGTGCTGGGGTACAAAGTCTCTGTTTTATCTCACAGGGTCTTTTTACTGTGTATAGAATTTTTGTTATACCTCAAAGTGCAAATGACTAGCATAACAATGTTGCCTTCATTCATTACATGAGTATCATTATTTGTTCCCATCGCATCTCTTCTGCTCACTGAGATTGGCAAAGTTATATTGCTTCAAAACGGTATGCTCGCCGTGAGAGAGCCTTTTCTTATTTCACTGAAAATCACTGATGTGATATGTGAACTGATATGTGCACAAGTGCTTCAATATCACTTTGTTAAATGTACGCCCGGTTGCCAGTGTAGCTGAAACTAATGCAGTCTAATGCAACAGCCCTGCAATAACTCCTCCCTTCATGAAGATTTTAACGTTCAGTGATTGTCAAAATAGCTTGTAGAGAGTTGTTGACTCAACCATATGATCATTTTAGATGCCGTTTCTGATCAAATTAAATTGTATTGCATTATACTGACAGGTGTTTCTATTATTTTGTCCACGCCATTTATATCAATGAGGGTAGGATAAATATTAGAATCACTTCTCAGTGTAACCCAATACAATTCAACAGCAAGCTACAAACGAGTGCTGCATCTACTTATTACTTTCATTATCGACTAACCTGATGATTATTTTCTCTAATTGAGGTACACAAAATACTAGATATACCTCTCCGTTTAGTTTTATATACCATAAACTAATTCAATGGCAACAGGCTGTATGTGTTTGGTCCCCCTTAATTTATTTCCTCTTCACTGTAAACATCAACCCGTTGGAGGTCAATTTCCCCATCTGTCACTCTTCCCACCATCTGTTTTACCAACGCATACATTTCACATTATAAAACGATGTGAAACGCGGCACAGTGGCTGGTACAGCACAGGCCTCAAACCATTCACCATGAAGGACAGAGAGTCCGCAGGTTTCCCAGCATGCACTCTGATGACACGTTTCACATAATTACTGACATTTAAAAGACGGTTTCAAAACAGTCGGGATTGATTTGTAAGCTCGAGTCCAGCACAAACTGCGAAGAAGCGTGCCCTAGTTTTTGCAGAAGTTCTATAACATCCACTTTACACCCTTTTCAAAAAAGTCACCCAAACTGTCGTCCTCTCCCCTGACGACTCCACCTTAAAGCCAGAGAGCGAGGTCTTATCAGCTGTGATGTTTATTCAGAACAAAGTCTTGATACTTTGTAACACATGGTTGGAGATTTGCATTCGATAGAAGCTCTTATTTGTTTATTGTAATTATGCTCCCATCTTAAAATTAATGTCCCAATGATTTATTAATGTTCATATTCTAATAAGCACCACTAAGCAGCGATAAGATTACATGCAGTGGCAGAAATGTGCTTAATAACCGTAATTACAATTCTGCTCATAGCGTCATTAATTTTGTGTCTTCTTTCAGTGAAGTTAAATAGAGACTTCATTTATTGAAATTGCATTCTGTATGCGATGTAGTTAATGCAATTCTTTATAGAGACTTAATTCCTCAGCAAGTGAGGCCTCAACTGCATGTGAAAAAATCAACGTTATCAATGTTTTTATATATATATATATACATATGAAATGTATATGTAGTACACAATTGAATTTCCATGACCTGGTTTGTTCTTTCACCTATGTACATGTTTGATTTTTGATAAGGCCGCAGCAGGTTATAGGGCCATGGTTAATGTCAAACCCTGATGTGTATGTAGCATTTTATTTCTGTAGATATTTGTTATTTTAACTATTATATATACTGTTGGGTAGTTTAATCTACAGCAGTGCATCATACTTTCTGAGATCATTATATGTTTGTAGCATCGCCTTTCCTGTGAGAACCACGTATCTTTAAAAAGTCAACTTTTCAATTGGAATTTTAAAATCACCAATTTTGGAAATACATGGTTTTCACTGGACTGGAAGGGTATGAATTGTAATCTGAAACGTAACTAAAGCTGTCAGACAAGTGTAGTGTAGTAAGTCAAAATATAAAGTAGTATAAAATTGAAATACTCACGTAAAGTACAAGTACCTCAAATCTGTATTTAAGTTCAGTACTTGACTAAATTTAATTAGTTACATTCCGCCACTGGTTTTAGAACAGAAATAAACTGCATTAATATGATGACTACTGTCATCCCACCAAGAAACAGTGTGACACATAACCCTCCTGTAAAATCGCAACCTGTCGCTTTTACACTTCAGCTTTTACACTTCAGCTTTTGTGTGGATTAAACAAACAAGATTTAAAGTCTTATTCAATGAGATTTTGTTACTTTGGGACAGAGCCAGGCTAGCTTGTTCCCACTGGTTCCAGTTTTTATTTAAGTTAAGCTAACCAGCTGCTAGCGGTAGCTTCATATTTAATTAGCAAATATGAGTGTTTCCGATCTTATCATCAGTCAGTAAAAAAGAAAACAAAATCCCAAAATGTCAATCTATTTTTTTTTTAAAACAAGAACTTTACATAAACACAGTACAGTCTAGATTTTACAATAAAATCAGACCCTGTCTGATCATGAATACGTAAAGAAGAGTATGAATCTGAGCATTTGATGTCAGGTTTCAATACTTGACAGTTGTTGTTGTTGTGATACTCCAGTCTTCTCTGTCGCTACCAGAAAACTATTACGTCTGATGACGCGCCTTAGTTTTAGTGTCCCAATGTGTCAGACAAATAAAAACATCCTAAAGTTGCTGTCAAACATGGTGTATGCATCTTAAATCACTAGAGTTAAAGAAGCCACTGTGGGAGTTTTGTGTGTGTGCGCTGGCGTAAAAGAAAGTTTGTGTGTGTGTGTGAGAGAGGAAGACATCAATCAAAGCTCATTTCAACCCTTCTCATATCTCTCCCAACCACACGCATTGAAACACCAGAAACAAATCCACTGCCAGAGAGGGAGAGAGTGACTTATAGAGCAATGGAGAGATGATGGGGGATAGAGAGAGAGAGGACAGAGTGAGAGAGTGTGCTTTCTATTTATAGCCTGTGTGCCCGGAGAGGAGGAAGACTGTTGTTCGAAAGCACACTTGGTGCATATGATTTTGTGCTGCAGTACACAGCCTGCTGCCCGAAATACGCAGGAACAGGAACACACAATAAATACATGCCATACATGTGGGTGGTGAGATGGGTCATTACTGGGAAAATGAATGGCTGTTTGAAAGGCTGATGAGAGGCGGAACATGATTGGTCCAGTAATCATCATCGGCAGGAGCAGTAGACTTCGTCCCCCCCAACACCCTACATAGGAAGAATTAGCTCTATGTACTTCATCCTGCTGTGTGTGTGTGTGTGTGTGTGCGTGCGTGCGCGCGCGATCGTGCTTGCACACAGATTATCTGCATGTCTTTTAAGCTGCCACTCACTGACAGTTCAACATTACTTTAAGTAATTAAAGCAACAATCAGGAGTCCTGCTAGGTAGTTCTGTAACTCATCCTCCCGCTCACTTACACAGCCTTCAGGCCAAAAGATTCCCACTGAGGTTCAGCTATTATGTTTCACAAAATACGCCACGCACGCACAAGTATTTTAACAATGGTTGCACTGGTCTGTAATGCTTACTCACGGAGCACTCTTGTGGTAAATGCAAAATAGGTTTGTTCAGTGGAGAAGATTTTAGAAGGTTTCACTTTGGAATTAAAACAGTTTCCTACAGAGACCGAGTTTAGTCGCCCTGCATCTCAGGGTTGGAATAAACAAAACTGTATTTTATTCAACTTTGTCACACACACCATTGTTACTAAAAGCTAAATCTACAAATAAATTTGGCATTAAAGTGACATAGCTTCAATAAATAAATGCAGTGTTTGCATTTATGTACATTGCATGTAAAACGGTATTTCCATTTTTCCATTCTTAGCAGATTCCAAATTAACATGCTTCTTTGCTTTTTCTCTGCTGCTTGGCTCATTTGTAGTATGCTAGCAACATGCTGACTTTAAAAGACAGATTATTATAGTATTCAACTTTATTTTTATTATACATACTTACAAACATATTCTTTTCACTAAAAACCTCAAAGCAGGTCTGGAAACGCAGCTCAAAAAAGGTCACAGGAGAGTGTTGTTATAAAAACTGTAATATACAGTACTGTTTGAACTGATAAAGTCCTGATTAACTGTTAAGTTTGGAGGCTCATTATTGACCTTGCTAAGATGTTGTTTTTGTCAAATGGATAAACTATTCATCAAGAAATATTTCCAGTACGTACCTCACCCTAAAACAACAAAGTGTCATTTGTACATTTCTTTTGGTGTACGGATTAAACAAACAAGGTACAACATGTTAGTGAGTTTCAGCAGTGCTGGTATGGATATTTCATTACATTTGGACGGAGCCATGCTAGCTGTTTCCCCTTGATTCCACTCTTTATGCTAAGCTAAACTAAGCTAATCGCCTCTCACCTCTACCTTCAGACTGAACATGATGACATGGTATCGACCTTTTCACTTAACTCTTAGAAAGAAAGTGAATAAGTATATTTCCCAGTATGTTTAACTATTCCTTTAGGTACAAATACAAACACAGGTAGATTTGAACCCTCTTAGCTCCTTGTTTCATGCTAACCTTCTAACACAGACTTGTCTTGCCTTTGCAAACTTGCTGTCTCTTTAATGGAGGCTGGGTTAGTAGCACCAGTTATTTCCAGCACCTCTCAGTGGGCCTATAAATAGAGTGCACACACACACTTTTTTTCATACATCTTTTTCTTCTTCACCACAGTGTGAGGGTCTGGTTTTGACATGCAGGTGTTCTTTAGCTTTTGCTAATTTCATGCCTAAAAGCATCTACCCAATAATTCTGTTTATGCAGGAGACAGCCACTGACACATTGCTGTGCACACACTTCTTCGCCTTTTTTCTTTGTTTTATGCTTGTCTGTAGATTAAAAGTGTGGTTTACTGGATTTTACTGTATGTGGTGGTGCCTGGTCTTATTTGCAGAGGTTTGGTCTTCCTCTGTGTCTTGGCGTCACTGTTTTTTTTAATACTTGGCCAACATTATGTCACTGTTAAAAACTGTAATTTTCCCAGTTATTAAAAATGTCTCTCCTTCCTTTCTGTCCCTCTGTCTGCAGCATCAGACAACAGCCAGCGATTTCAGGAGACGTGTTTCGCCTTTGCATTAACGCCACAGCAAGTCCAGCAGATCAGCAGCTCGATGTAAGATGTCAATGCAGGACGCTGAATCGTTGATGAGTAATTCATAAATGTACATTGGTTTCTGCAGATGTGCGGTGATAAATTTGTTTCTGTGCTCAAAGGGACATCTCCGGGTCCAAATGTGACTTCTCAGTTCAAGTTCAGTTGCGGTTTTGCCTGTCGGAGACGAGCTGTCCTCAGGAAGACCATTTCCCACCCAATCTGTGTGTGAAAGTCAACGGGAAGCCATGTAACCTGCCGGTGAGGAGCTCAGCAGTAACCACGTGAACAAGCAGCAAAACATCTTTGTCCTGCCACTCGCATCTGAAGAGTGACAGGCTTTTTATTGCACTTTTTCCACCTTTTCTGCCTTGTTGGTGTTGGAACAAAAGAAAGCTAATTTTCTCATGTGTGTCACCTAGGGATATCTTCCTCCAACCAAAAACGGCGTAGAGCCCAAGCGGCCCAGCCGGCCCATCAACATTACCTCACTGGTGAGATTGTCCACCACAGTCCCCAACACCATTGTGGTGTCGTGGACCGCTGAGATTGGAAGGGTAAGGACCAAAGTGTCGCAGTTTCTAATGAGGGACTCTTGTGTTAACACCCAAATGCACTGAAAGTGTCTGATGTGTGCGTTTTGAAGTACAGTTACTCTGACCTTGTTATTTTACTCTGACCTTGTTTTGATTTTGGACCCAGGGTTTGTTTTTAACATGTAACCGCAGTAGTAATGTAATCTATCCCATTTATGCTAATGAGATAGCAATCCACATTTCTTTCTGCACACACGTCTTTTTCACAACACAGGGGCAATATTAATACAAACTCTTTATCTTAAAGAAGTTATCAGAGAGTTCATGAAAATCCTGGTTAATATGCCAATTTATGCAACAAATTACTGCAAAACCAGACTGGATCGGGTTCTGTTAATGGGTCACTGTGATCGCATGGATGAGACAGGCACACAGACAAAAAGGATGCTCTACAAGCATGTGACAGGAGAGAAAACTCCTCGTTTCTAGTTTCAAATTAAGGTAGGCTTCCATAATATGCAGTAGCTTTAAATTCTTAAATTCAGCATCTTGCCTCCAGTAGCGCTCTCTGTGTGTGTGTGTGTGTGTGTGTGTGTGTGTGTGTGTGTGTGTGTGTGTGTGTGTGTGTGTGTGTGTGTGTGTGTGTGTGTGTGTGTGAGTGAGAGAG
>JAVQJF010100473.1:0-17860 GCA_036023855.1 Gadopsis marmoratus | reverse complement strand
CCCCCCCCCCCCCCCCCCCCCCCCCCCCCCCCCCCCCCCCCCCCCCCCCCCCCCCCCCCCCCCCCCCATATCACAAGATAGTATATGGAATCAAATTGGTATATTTTCTCTGCAAATATTTGCCCAGCCTCCCTGGGAAAGCTTATGCCAGGGTGTTGGAAGGGAGACTCTGACTGATTGTTGAACCTCAGATTCAGGAGGAGCAATGTGGATTCTGTCTTTGTCGTGGAACAGTGGACCAGGTCTTGACCCTTGCAGGGTTACTAGAGGTGTTTGCCCGTCCAGTCTACGCGTATTTTGTGGACTTACGACCATGTCCCCAGGGGAGTCTTGAGGGGAGAGTACTGCTTGAGTAAGGGGTACCGGGGCCGTCGGTGGTGAGGAGGGTGTCCGATTTGGGGATCTCAGAATTGCTGCAGATTATGTGGTTCTGTTGGCTTCATCAGAGCGTAACCTTCAGAACACACTGGGGCGGTTTTGCATTCGAGTGTGAAGCAGTTAGGATGAGAGTCAGCACCTCCAAGTCTGAGGCCATGGTTCTCTGCCAGATAGCTCTCTCCGGGTTGGCAGCGAGTTACTGCCCCAAGTGAAGGAGTTCAAGTATCTTGGTCTTGTGAGGGTAAAATGGAGCGTGAGGTTGACAGGCAGATTGTAGCTGTGTCCGTTTTCAATTTTACCGGTCAATCGACGTTCCAACCCTCACCTGTGATCATGAGTTTTGGGTAGTGACAGAAAGAATGAGATTGCGGATACAAGAGGCCAAAATTATTTTCTTCCGCAGGGTGGCTTAGCTCACCCTTAAAGATATGGTAAGGAGCTCAGACACCCGGAGGGAGCTCGGACTATAGCCACTTCTCCTTAAAAAAAATAATTATCTGGTTGAACTCAGCAGGCTAGCACGATAACATTGCATTTTAAGGGGCCAAGCCTAAAAACAATTCTGTCAAACTCGAACCGTTTTTTCTGACCTCTGCAGGATGCGGCGAGTCGAGATGAGGAGCACACAGCCATGGACCTGGCAGCGGAGCAGCTGCGTTCATGGCCCGGCCTGAGCAAGGAGAAGCAGCTGGAGCTGGTGAAGAACGAGGAGAGCACTGTGTTCAGCCAGGCCATCCACTATGCCAGCCTCATGGTCTACCTGCTAGTTCCTTTGGACACCAGCAAGAACAAGCTGCTCCGCAACACCCCTGTCGCTGACTGGGAGAGCGGCAGCAACAGCATCGTCACGAACAGGTCAGGAGAGCAGCAAGGATGTAATCAACTGTTGATTATCGTCTTTAACGCATCTTTACTATCCACAAAGATCAAACATAGACTAGACTAGAACATACTTTTTGGCTTGTTCAGTATTTGTAAGGTAGAACGATCAGTCTTATATGGAGAAAACCTCAAGGTACGGTTTCATGGGAGTATTAACCTCTCTTAATAAGGTGATGATAAGTGTGGGGGTGGATGTGGTGTAACTCAGTCTACTTGATACCTTCCTATTGAGCCAAATGGAACGCAGCACCTCTCCTGTTTCCGGCCCACATCCATCCTGTGGGGTTACACCGCTACTGCACAAAACACAGTGATCCTCATGTACTTCTGTTGGGAAGTTTAAGACCCTTGGGGTGTCCGTAATGATGCTACACTGTACTCACCCAAACCAAACAAAATCGCAGTGGAAGTGATTTCCCGTGCTCTGCAGTAAGTGCAGAGTGAAATAAATCCCCCATGTATGTCTTTTCTTAGAATTGAAAGGCATGTAGCCAAAAAAGGGAGGTTTCGTGAGACATTTATAGTCAGAAGTGCACAATGTTAATATTTTACTTATCGTTTTTATGTACTTATTGTTATCGACATAAATTGCACATTATTAAACACTTTGTGATTTTATTCCCAAATAGCTCCAAGAACATAATGTTATTATTTGATTCTGTGTTTTGTTTCTATTTCCACTGACAGAAGACAGAAAAGCTGCAGCGAAGAATTTGTTTGTGTGGAAATTTTCTCTCATGTTTTATCTTTGATTTTTTGTTGTCCCAGACTTGTTTGTTTCTTACGCAGGACATTTGGATCTCATCACTCTGTATTTGAGAATCCAGAGAGAAGGTTGCATCACCGTCTCGTGTGAAAATGTTTTTTTGGCTAATAGTCAATTGATGCAGGCATCAACACTCGGCTCATGCCAGGCTGCAAATCACTCTCGCTTTCTCCGTGTATCCATTACTGCACAGCTCTCAGGTCAGATCTCCTCCTGGACATGGCGGCTTGACCGTTCTCATTTCCGCCGTGTCATTGTGTATGTTTTGCAGCATTGCCGGTAGCGTCGCAGAGAGCTTTGACACAGAAAGTGGGTTTGAGGACTCTGAGAACAGCGACGTGGCCAACTCTGTGGTCAGGTTCGTTGCCCGATTTATCGACAAGGTGTGCACAGAGAGCGGAGTGACCCAGGATCACATCAAGAGCCTGCACAGCATGATCCCAGGTACAGCGCTCACAGTGTTCATTCACACTCTGCCGCTGTCCTAATCCCCTCAGCTTTCCACAGAGTAATTCTTGGATGCGTGTATTCTCAGCTCATTCCAACAGCATCGGACACCTCTGAGCTGATGAGCTCCTGACCTAAGAATCTGTAAATACACACTCTGGTTGTAAGACAGTGTGAGCGTACATGTGTTTCTCTGTTGTCAAGCTTGTGTGTGTGTACATATGGTAACCGACTTCAATTTGTGACCCACAGGCATCGTAGCTATGCAGATGGAGGCTCTAGAGGCAGTTCAAAGGGAGAGCAGGAGGTTACCTCCCATTCAGAAGGTGAGTGCTGCTCTACACCTGGCTGCTGGGACTTCAACTCTATGTACAGTATATGTAGAATTATATGGCGGGGTTAGACTTTTCAAAGTCTGAACTTTTTCTCAGAAATATTTTATGTAGGTATAGAGAAGAGTGCAATATCCTGGTTTTGTTCCAGAAGTTAGACAACCTATTTCAAAATCTCTGCTACATAGATCACTAGTAGTATAGCAAATTACTAAAACGTAAGCCAGAGAACCTCCATTTGTCTAGAGAGTGATAGCAAATTAAAAAAAAAAGCCTAAAACTGCTGCATGTTAAATGTCATCTTGAGAGAATGGGGGCCAGTTGAGTGGTGGACTTAGAGTTGGATAGGTGACATTAGAACCTCTAACAGAAGAGAGCATTGGTTGATATCAGATGAGGGGTAAACCGTTACAATGACATATAATATGCCCAAAAATGCACACATGGGAGCCATTCTTGTAATGCTAACAAATACATTTTTGTTTCATTTGTTAGCTTGTAAATTCTCATGAAGGGTTTAAACTCTAATAGCAAGTGCTAGACAAAATAGAATATGGATATTAAACTAAACACGTTTCACTTTTTGTCAAAGTCCGTGATGAGAACGAAACACTTGTTAAAAGCTACTGAAACTAGTTCAACAGTCGCTAAAATGGCCTGAGGTGACATTTGGTCTCTAATGATACCGTAGGAAAATACAGAATTACATGTCATGATACTTAATAATCAATATGTGCTCATTTTAAACACTATATCTAACTCTGGTTTTGGCCTAATGAACTCATGTTTTGGTTTGCTCTCGCACACTCTCACACATGCAGACAAACACCATGCCAGTTCTGCCTTGGGAGCAGCATGGAGACCGCGGTGAGCAGTCTGGGCACATTGTCTGCTGTACTTTGTGGCTTACTTCTTACACATCTATGTGTTGGACTGAGCTTCCATCCTGGACTGCAAGCAGCATGCCAAAAAATTATTAAAATGTGTGTAAACAACACTGACTCTGATGACAAGTCACAATAGTAGTGGCTACAATAAGACTAAGAACAAAAGCAATGGAGGCGTTTAAGGTGCAGCTCTAATAAGAAGCCAAGCTCGGAGCAGTAATGAGGTGCAGAGGGACTTTCTTCTCTGTCTCGCTGTCCATTCAAGGACAAGATTCAAGAAGTTCCTATTATCTCCTGGCCAGACCTCAACTTCCCCAGGTTGGCTGTGGCCTTAATGGGAAATGCTGTGAATGATCCAATGTCTCTCCTTGTTCAGATTTGTGACAGTGGAACAACTGAGTGTTTCTCTACTGGCTTTGGAGGCCAGAAGGAGCTGAAGCAGCGCAGGGTGCAGACTCGGCTGTTGTTGGTTACAGTTCATACAGTAGAAAACGTTTGATCATAAGGTGTTTGTTTTTCGGACACTTTGCACTTTAACTTCTGTCCCACTGGACAAAAACGAATACAAATTGAGAATTAGGTTAATAAACCTTATTCTGCAAGTTAAAGTGGATCATGTCAGTCAGTGTCTATATTTATATTTTTAAGCAAACTGAAAACCAATGATAACTCTATTCAATAAACTGGATAAACAGAATAGTTTTTACCTGAAAAACAGGCCATGGGCTTTGCTTGCAGGGCGAAAATGGCAAATTGATCTGTACAGAGAGTACACCTTTGTTTTTGTTGGCAGGTTTGTTTTTTGAATGCTGTCGAATGCGTACTGTGCTTGCAAGATGTTTTTTTTTCTTTCATGATGACGTGCATGTGAAGCTAAAATATCTCCCAACGAGGTCATGTGCTGCTGTCATTTGACATTATGGTGATGAATTGATTTCTTGGCTTTTTTAAATCTGATGCATTGTGGAAATGTTTTTGAGTTCCTCATTTTGACCGTACCTTACAGGAAATGGAATATGTCTAAATTGAAGCTCAGATGTGTTGATAGATGAATACAGTTTGTGCGTAAGCGTCTGTCTCTTGGTAAAATGTGTTATGTTCTTTTTCCCATCAGCCTAAGATTCTGCGTCCAGCGCTGCTTCCTGGTGAGGAGTTTGTGTCAGAAGGGTTGCGGGTTCTTTTGGACCCTGATGGCAGGGAGGAAGCCACTGGGGGCCTCCTGGGGGGCCCACACATCCTGCCAGCAGAGGGAGCCCTCTTTCTCACCACATACCGCATCATTTTCAAAGGCATCCCCCACGATCCACTGGGTAAATACTGAACAACAGCAACACTACCTTTTAAGTCTCAATGAAATGAAAAATCACTTTTTATATTTGTTAGTTAGTTATCAGTGTTCATATAATAAATATGCCTTTTATCAAAAAATTATTTATTTCCATTTGACACAAAATGTAATTTTTCCTTGGACAGCAGTGCATTTTCTTTAGTTGGCGTAGGCAGAAGTAAAATTTTAAACTAATAATTCGATCCCAATTTTTTAAACCATACCATCTTTTCCTGCTCTAATCTCGTCAATGTTCCTCATGTTATATTTAATTAAGGTAACCATGCCTTCACATTATGTCTTTAAAAAACCGCAGACACTTCACCACTGTATTGATCTTTCTAAGCCATTACAGTTTAGTAGGTGGGGTGCCCTGGTGGCCTAGAGGTTAAAGCACGACATGAACTGAAATGTCCCTGGCTCATGTCAGAGCCTTTGTAGCATGTCGTTCCCGTCTCTCTCCTCCCTCATCTCTTATCACCTCTCTACTGTCAACTATCTAACAACGGCATAAAATGGTCCAGTGTGTTGCATCAGTCGTTTTGTTCTCGTATGTGAACAGTGGGAGAGCAGGCCGTGATCAGAGCTTTCCCAGTGTCCACGCTGACCAAAGAGAAGAAGATCAGCATCCAGAACCAGCTGCAGCAGAACGTGCAGGAAGGTCTGCAGCTCCGCTCTGCATCGTTTCAGGTAAACACCGGAACACACTGTTAGTCTAGTATGGATGCAAGTCACCAAAGATGATAAACGATGGTGTGTTTAAGTTAATGAGACTTCTCTAGGATTTTAGATTAAATTCAAATAAACCCATAGTTTGTGCAACTCATAGCAGTTATGATGTACCTGTAGATCTGTGGTTCTGTTTCTCTGATATTATATTCACATTATAATATTAACTGAATACTTTTTTTTATTTCACTGTGCTGCCAGATGATTCACAGTCTGCACAAACTGAAGCAGTAACACTTCAGTCATAATCAGTGTGGCACATTTCTTAGACACCCCACTGTCTTGTGTTTCATAATATGAGCTTGATTCTTAGAATCCAAAACGAGAAAAGCAATTTTCAGCCAAGCATGTGTTTTCAGTCTTTGGATGTACTGCTGTAAAAGGTTTTATGGTTCATTCCTGTGTTTTTACTAACACACGAGGATAAAAGTGGCCACGTTGGAGTGTAGGTCACTTGGCCATTAGTTTAGTCTTTAGTTTTGTTGTGCTTCCACGTGTGTGTGTGTGTTGTGGAAACCTTACGTGGGCTGTACCAAGCTTTGGTAGCAGATCTGAACACACAGCAGGTAAAACGGAGGAATCATAGCAGTGACAAACAGACAACTCTGACCCACTGAGGTGACCCCTACATTTAAAGATTACATTTTTAAACATTTAACATTTAAACACATGTTTCTTGGGGAATTTTAATCCAGTGTAGATATGAAACATTTGTCTGAATCATTGCTTGTGTTATTGAATAGTCTGTTTACCTAATATATCTCACAGTTGTTAAAGGTGGCTTTTGATGAGGAGGTGAGCTCAGAGATGGTGGAGATCTTCAGGAAGCACCTCCAGAGGATCCGCTACCCACAGTCCATCTTCACCTCCTTTGCTTTTGCAGCAGGACAAACAGTACCTCAGCTAATCGTTCCAAAGCAAAAAGAGAGGAACACTGGCTTCAGGTTTGTGGTGCAGCTCTACAGCAACAAGCTCTGGACTGACTAGTTATTGTAAATAAATCTGCCAAACATCACTGAACAGTGATTGCAGTCAGATTGTCATGTGAAATATTAGTGTAAATAAATTCATGCCTCAGCACTCTGTTTCTCCTCTTGAAATGCTGATACATTATCTACATTTTCATGCTGAAACTGCACACATTAAATGATGTTGCTCTCTGCCCTGCACGCCTCGCAGAACACTGTCCAAAACTATTGTCAAGGGAGCAAAGCGGGCTGGAAAGATCACCATGGGCCGTGGTAGCCAGACCACACTGAAGAAGAACGACCGAGGCAGCAGAATGACCTGGCATGAAGATGATGACATTTCAAGTGAGAGAAATTGCACGTCACGTTGTGGAGGCAGAAGGAGAACAAAAGGCTGAAGAAAATGTACCATTTAGAAGATTTCAAAATGTAATGCACCTTTTGCATGTGTGTGTTTCAGTATCGGACGATGGTGAGCCGCCACCCAGCAGCACTTTGCGAGCATCAGAAAAGTCCACCATGGAGCAGCTGGTGGAGCAGTCCTGTTTCCGTGACTACCAGCGCCTGGGCCTGGGCACCATCACTGCCAGCTCGTCTCGCTCCAAGTCAGGCGAGCAGTTCAGGATCACAGCCGTGAACAGACTCTACTCCCTCTGCCGCAGGTACACTCCTCACAGGCCGAAGATGAATTGATCTACACATGCTGATTCCATTAATCACAGCTGAGCATATTACTTTCCAGGATTTGTAGCCTCGCTGGAAGCTTTGTAAGCCTCAGTATCTCAAAAGGCCAGTGGGGAGTCCTCCCTTACCTAGCAGACCAATGTTTGACTTATTAATTGAGACACTTCAAATTCAGCCTGTTCATCAAAGACACAAATGTTGTCACTAATACAGTCATAATCCCACTCAGATCTTAGCTGCAAATTCAGTAAGAGACCATTTATCCAGCTGCCTCTCTGTGTATTAACACATTTGCTCTGCGGTCGCTTAATAATGGTCCGATATTAATTTTTTTAATTCTTGTGCGTTTGAGATTTCTTTTCTGCCTCTCGCTCCGTCAGTTACCCAGGGCTGTTGGTGGTTCCCCAGGCAGTACAGGACGGCAGTTTACACAAAGTGGCCCGCTGCTACAGACACAACCGTCTGCCCGTGGTGTGTTGGAAACATCCTCGTACTAAAGCCGTGCTGCTCCGCTCAGGAGGCTTCCACGGCAAGAGCGTGGTGGGACTGTTCAAGTCGCAGAACCCCTCCTCGACAGGTGTGCATTCACAGCAGCTCGGAGGTTTCATTTTAAAGGCACAGCTGTCCCATCTTTTAATGTGTTACTTCAGCTAACTGACCACCAGGAATAAAAGTTTGCAAATCTTTATTTTGTAGCACTGAATTTCACCTCACACATTTACACTATTTAAAAAACAATGAGATTATACAAAGAAACCTTTTGATGGTTGACCTATAAAATACTTGATATATGGCCTGTAATTCTAACTGATCATAAAATGATGGTCATGATTTTCTGTCTAAATGAAGTGTTGTGTTCCGTCTTTAGCTCCTGCCTCGTCCTCAGACTCATCCAGTAGTCTTGAACAAGAGAAGTACCTTCAAGCCATCCTCAACTCCATCCCCATCTACTTCAAAATGAACGGAAGCAACACCCTGTCCAACCGTTCTCTCGTAGGCCTCTCGCCAGGTACACCGCAGCGTTGATCATAACACCCAGAGCACATTTTACGTAGTTGGTGATGCTAAATTATTGACCCTTATATCTAAAACAAAATTCATGCGTTATATTGTTGTGACTTTTGATACTATTTTTGATAATAAAGTTAGCAACACAACAGTTTGACTTCTCAAAACAGGAAAAGCCCTGGTTTAAGTAAAACCGATGATGATGGCTTCCTTCCATCTAACTGTCCCTCTAAGCCATGCCATTGAGCTCTGAACTGGAACACCTAAATGGAATGCAGCCATCAATATTATCAATTACTGCTGTATTTGAAAAAGTGTTAGGCGTGAGAAAGGTCTCCAACCCAAACCTCACCTCACCACCTCACCTCACATCTGGATGTTGACACGGTATTTATTTTCATGCCAGAAGCTAGTGAATGCAATAACGTCCATATGACGTGAACACAGCCTTACTAACCATAAGTCACTCTAGCTTTGCCATAACTGTTGGATTGGAGCACTGTGCAGGGAGTCTGGGGCAGTGCCTGCGAGGCATTGCTCTGGGCAGTAGTTCCCTCAAACCAAAGCTACGTCACCTGACTGCCTGTGCAATTGCCTTAGCGCCACCGTGGGAAAAACTTAGTTTGTTTGCAAGGGACAAGAGGCCACACAGAGTTCATTTCTTCTGATAAAGTGAAAAGGTGCAGATTTGCATTCTTCAGAATTATTTTTGTGCTTTTTCTCTGCCATCAGGCAATCACTCCTCTTCCCTTTTGTGTTTGCTCTGGTCAGCGGTTATTTTTCAACTACTTATCTTTATGTGTGTGTGTCAGAGAGAGAGAGAGAGACTGTGTGGGAGAAATACTATTTGGTAACATGTGGAAGGAAATGTGTACAATACAAAGGTTATGTAAGAATCGCAGGACAACCTGGGGTCACTGACCAGCTCGTCCATCTTGTCCGACTTCACCACCCCCACCTGTATCCTGAACATACTGGACAACATGCACAAGTACTGGACTGACACTGTGTCCAGGATGCTCTCACACACACACACATACATACAGCCGAATTCTCTGCATTTCTGTTGTTCATCTAATCATGTATCTTGTGTTTGAAGCTCAGATTGAGGGCTCTTAATGGGAACATTGGATTTAGCTTCACTCTGAAGTGTTACAGTGAGTTCATACTGAGCCAAAAGGCATAACTAATCATTGCAATCAGATTTGTATTACGCTTGGAGAGGTAGGGAGACATGCACATTTGTCATCTTATCTTGTTAATGATTTGGTGCTGCTAACCCTAAAACCTTCCTTAACCTGTCTCCTGAGACACTTGTTGTAACGTCCCACATTTTCTGTTTAATGTTTTGTCTTCAGGTAGTGACAGGAGGACATCCAGGATACCAAAGATGACTCCTGTCCATTTAGAAATCCCATTTACAAACAGCTTTGCCAGAGGAGGTGAGTGTTGTGATGAAACACCCACCACTGTCATCTATAAGACTATAGCCAAGAGTGTTTTAGCATCACCGAGTTACTTCAGGGGAAGGTCTGTGCACATGTTGCTCACATATTAGATCCTGCTTTTCCAAATGTTCTGCCCCTCCCTCTCTTGACCACATGGGTCACATTTAAAAAAACACATTCTCTAACATTTTAGAAATATGAGTGAATGTGTCATCACAGCCTGGTGAGGCACTAAAATCACACAACCTCTGAAGACAGACGTGTCCAACTAAATTACTTGATACTGTACGATTGTACTGTGATTTTAGAAAGTTGCATGCATTTCTGAGAATGTGTGAGCCACAGCCTGTAGGCCAACAATACTTAATGTCCAAAGAAAATTGCAAATGCTAACAGTGAGGTTCGTTTTGTTAAAATATATCCAAAAATAACCTTCTCTACAATAAATCAAAATATGAAGATGCAGACGTCAGACTGCAGGACTCTAAATACAACCACAGAACAAATGACAGACTATTTTCAGTCGTTTTCTCATAAGTCAAAAAACTGTAAATGGATGCTGAACATATTTTGAGCATTAGTACACAAAGTGAACGTATCAGGTTGTTATATGGAGTGTTTGTCTGTGTAGCTTATAGCTGTACACGTGTACACTTTCCTAAATATCTGTTAATTATGTGAAGTTGAAGGATTTATACAGTATCTAATAACAGAAACTCTCACTTTTTTTGTGACCTGTAATGGTCGAACGATAAGCATTATTGTAAATGTAATCTCACAGATGAAAAGCTAACACGTCATCATGGCTGTGTAAACTGGAATGTGAACTCCTCAGAGGAAGCTGTCAGTACTGAGTGTTTTGTCTCAGACAGATCTTGTGCTTGGTGTTTGTGCACGTCTGAGGTGTTAGTCACTTCTTCGGATGAAGGTGAAATGATTTCTTTACCTGCCTCGGCATTTTTTTGTTTTGTTTTTTAGCGCACTAAAAAGAATGACACGTCACTTCTGATTATATGGGATTTTGTGTTTCTCTCAAATTTCTTAACTAAACAACTGCAGCGCTGTCCAGTAATAATTACTTTATTTAGATTGCAGGATTATAACTGACACATTCTTAGCCTCCTTACATCCAGGAAATGTTATTTTTATTCAGATTTACTAAGAAAGTGGCGCAAATGAAGTGAACTGATTTATCAGAGAAGGTCAGAAAATATGTGATATTGAAGAGATCGTGATTCCAAAATCTGTATTTTATCCAGTGATGGCAGTTCAACTCCAGCCGAGAAAGACTGTCTAGAATTATAACTTCATGAATGAGAATGACATTAATAATGCAGCTTGATGCATTAAACTAATTTTTTGAAATCAAATTAGAAATGAATTGAGATGCAGTGACATAATAAGATGCTAAGATCCTTAACAGTGAGCGAGTGCAGCACATTCACACTTGATTTTCTCCTCCACAATCCTGCTCGTGTAAATCCCATTGTCGATATTTTCGTGCCTGTTTTTAACATGCAGAGAGCTTTCCACGCACAACTGATCCCTGACAATTGCAGTAACCATCACTCACAACCATGAACAAACATATTCATGCATGCTGTGACAATCTATCTCTTGATCATTTGAAAATGAAGGCATCTTTCATTCTGTCACTTTATGTGGACCAGTCCGATCTTTGACCCTCAGCTGTAGCTCAACATTTGCACGACTGTTTCTGTGGTCTGAAATGAGTTGTGGGGTAGGTGGTGATGTCCATATATGTTGACATGATGTGTTTTTGTCATGCCCCTCTCCCTGCCCCTCATCTTCTCTCTCTACTTCCTGTACAAACAACCACCCAGTGCTTGAGTACAGGGATAAACTTTTCACCAACTCAAACCAAAAACCTGCCAGTAAGGAGACAATCCACCAACAAGGTATAGTCGAACTGTTTCTTTCCCCTGCTGGTCCTCTTAAAGCACTCCTTATCTTTCTAACGCATCCCCTGAGCCTCATCCTTTTCCCTCTTTCCAACCTGCTCACTAACCGGGTCATGTGCTACACTGCTCCGTGCTGCAAACCCCTTACAGAGAGACCTTGTGAGGCATAGTACTAATCATCGCTGACATTGTGAGTGCTCTTCTGGGAACTGTGGTTTTTCACAAACCAAAGTGGCTGCTCTAATGTGGCCTTTACCATTGTTAATGTGTTGGCTCAGCAGAGCTGGCTGTGGTCAGTTAAGAGCCGCGTCCACGTTCAGGAGGAACGGAAGCTGTTCGTCGTGGCAGACAAGTCATGAATCACACAAAATGAGGTCCCTCTGATCCTGTGGTATAACGAACACAGCTCCAGGATTCTGTGACTGTGACGCAAAGGCTTTGGTTAATATGAAATTAAATCATATAAATGCTCTGATAATAATGTGTGTGTGATGACTTGTGTTTTGATTGCCTGTTTATCTCATATCAGGTATAAACGGCAGCCGTGCTAATCTTCCAATCAGGTGTAAACTGTTTTGTTATTGATCAGCAGCTTTTAAAACTTTCAGTATAAATTCAAGTTATGATTTTGAGACATCTGTCTGAATTTAACGTGAGTCCATTTGGTCAAAGGCTCTCGTGTTCCTGCCCTGGTTGCAGATGCTGACATTAGTTCAGCTGCACAAATGCATCGCAAAAATGCTGAAAGTGATTTTTGTGAAAAATCACGTCCTTCCTGATGGAGATTCATGAAAGTCTTTGGGGAAATGGCTTCTAAACTTGTTGACTTGCTAAGAAATTCCAACAGCTTCTGCTTCTAATATCTCAACACAAACCCGATTGGCAGACTCTTTTGTTGGTGGACTGAAAGAATGAAGGTCATCACATAATCCCTGCTGCACTGCTGTGCATGTGATTCTAGTCTACATGTCATGCGCTCGTTGTTCATCATTCAGTCTTAGTTTGTTTGACAGCATGTGTACATCAGTGGTGTTCGGACAGGCCAGCTCCCGTGTGTGTGTGTGTGTGTGTGACGTTTGTTTGTATCTGGTTGTTCACAGGCATGTGGGCTAGCCTGCGCTCCAGCAGCAGACTCAGCCATCACCCAGCAGTAGATGTGGGCACCAGACTAGCAGGGAAGGATCTGGCGCCCCCTGCAGGTAGCAACAGTCTGCAGGCTCAGCTCCTGAAACAGCAAGCTGCCCTCTACGTCTTTGGAGAAAAGTCCCACTTAAAGGTGAGAATGAAAAGAAAGCATCTCTCTGGGGGCTGGGAGACATTTTGTTATGAATTGTTGTTTCAGCATTGAGGTCAGAGTTAGTGATGGTGTTGTACTGGACTTCATCATATTCACAGGTGTTGTAATGTTCTGGCTTCCCACATGTATGTCAATGGGAAAGACAGAAAATCTGAAACACCTCTGATTTATAATGCGATCTGGTACAAGAACAGCTTTAACTATGACCTCAGAAATAAACACATCATTTAATTTTCACATTTCAGCATTATAATAGTTGTAAGATTTATGGCAGAAAATTGCAATGTTTTGCACACATTTACATTTAAAGGTTAGTGGATTTTGAAATTGTAAAACAACATCACTATATATATATATATATATATATATATACATATATTCCCTGCAATAGATAGATAGATAGATGATGATAATAATAATATATATATATATATATATATATATCTATTGAGACCAAGAAAGGCATACATACTGCTGTGTTTAAGCTTACACTTCAAGAAATATGTAGTAACTCATGAAGTTACCTTACATAATGTCTTGTCATGGCATTCTCCATCAAAGTGTGTTAATACATTAAATAATATCAGTAAAGTAAAAACTGAGTCAAGAGGAACGCCAAAATACGCCATGACACAAAACACACAGAGCTGTTTCCTCCCTGCAGAGGCTTTATTTTGGGATGTTTTGATTTTACATGCTATTGTAAATGTGTTTCTAATATGTTTCTACCTCCATATGTGTAAATGAGTTGGTGAAAATATTAAAAACACCTTTCAGTATAATTCAATACAGCACCACCAAGTACAGACTCAAGACATCTTGTAGATTTGGTGCGTTGCTCAGGGGTTAAGAGTCAGCTGTCACTGTCTAATAAAGTTAAGTGTTTAGTGCCTAAGAAATAATAACAACAGAAAAAAGCTACCATAACAGGATACCATAGATTAGAGTCAACATGCACAGATGTTAGATCTCTCTCTCTTTTGACAGGGCATCAGAGTGGACTCCGCTCTCAACTGTGAATTGGTGCCGGTGGACTTTTCAGACACGCGGCAGGTGAAAGCCTCTTTTAAAAAGCTGCTGAGAGCCTGCGCTCCCAGTGCCACCTCGTCCGATTCACATGACTCCTTCCTCAAAGCCTTGGAGGACTCTGAATGGATCCTGCAGGTGAGCATAAACACACACACACACACACACACACACACACACACACACACACACACACTACACTGTTTTTGTATTTATTAGTAAGGATTCACATTTACAGCAATACAGTGACCCCAAGTCAGACCCAAACAATTGTGTGAGAACGACCCAGCAGTCGGCTCTTACTGCTCATGCTGCGTGTCAGATTCACGTAATGAATAATTCCACTCTGAAGCCATTTTCCAGAGGGAAACAGATTCACATCGATGGATAATAGCAGCGCTTTTATCATGCTGGTTAACTGATTGACCCCCTGCAGCCTTTGTCTTTACCATAATATTATGTATGGGAAACCCTTCTTTGGCAACATGCAGTACTCAGCAAATCATTTACCAGTAGACCAAATGTGGTAATGTATGCACAGCGAGGATTAATTGTGTGTGTGTGCGTCTATGTGTGTACATGTGTGATCTCCCACAGCTTCACAAGATCCTGCAGCTGGCACTGATTCTGGTGGAGCTTCTGGACAGCGGCTCCTCTGTTCTCCTCAGCCTGGAGGATGGCTGGGACATGACTACACAAGTGAGGGAAATGCACAAATACATATGTGAATAAATGCACAATATCTAGACCGGAGGAAAAACAAAGTTTTACGCTTGGTGGAGGTGGGGAACTGGCAAAATGAAAAACTGTACCAACAAATTTGGTACTGTAAACGCCGATGGAGACCAGTGTGGAGGAATCATTCATGTCATGCTTCCAGTGCACCTGAAAGCCCGTAAACAAAGGAATAAGAAGAAGGGGGTTGTTAAATGCATGTAACCACAGTTTCCAGATGGGGGTCCTTGTTGCATTTCACTCCCCTCATTATAATCATAGCAGTTGATAAAAATGTTTTAAAAAACACCACAGGGAACATATTAAGTACTATCCGAAGCAGCAATGAAAGTTACTGGCACTCAGTTAATTACGTGATTCTGTCCCATCCTCATGAATGGAACAAGCACTGATTCACATTGCATCTTGCCTAATTTTCAAAAATAAGCTTAAAACTTGTGCAACGTGTTAATGAAAACATAAGTTGCCTGTGGGTGCAAGCTGTAACTGGAAAATGTGACCAAGATGAAATGGTGACAGAAAATAGTTGACTGTTCATAAAACACTTATGTTTATATTCGGAGTACGTTATAACACTGTTTTTATAGTTTTTGATGTTAAAAAAAAAAGGAAAAAGGCAGCACGCCACAACAGCTGTAACAGCTCGCCAGAACAACTCCGCATCTTCACAAATCAACCCAACAAAATGTAAACAGCAGAAAAGAAACAAATAAATGAGTTATTAAGAAAAAAGACATAAAGAGGACCCAGGTGCGGCCATACGACCGTTTAACAAGAGAGCACCTCAGATAAACTGTGCTTCACTTACAGACAGCTGTTTCGACAAAAGCCAAACTCTTTGGTGTAACTGTACTGAAGCTGTTAAGAGGGCTGGTGCCATATGTTGAGACTGAAAGCAGAGACGAGTAACTTATTATAGTTTTTAAATGTGATTTTTAGACGTTGACGACAACATTTTTTCGGCCAGTGACCCAGTTACGCAGGGAAAGATAATGAAAAGGCCTTGAAGCCTTATGTCACTGATTTGTGCTGATTTCAATCACGAAGGCTAATGGTTCTGATCTTAAGGCATGCAAACAAAAAGTCGGTTTCGATTCTCATCAACTGTCAGCGTACATTTTGCTGCCGCACTCAGCATTTCGTTGCATGTTTGCTCTCTGAGCTCATATTTTCCACGTTGACCTGTAAAAGTGCACATGTTTGTGTTGCAAGCGCGTGTCCTTTCAATGTGTTTACAGGGATTGTAAAGCCCTGGGCTGCTGTTTAAAAGCACACTTTGTGGATCCCTTATGCCAGGCACGTGTTCGGCCCGGAGCATCTCTCTCCGCGGGCCACCGGCTCCCATCACGCCAGGTCCTGCTCAGCCCGCACAGGCAAATGGGCTCCATATGTTCTGGCTCTGCTGCCCCTGTCCACGGACCATAGACACCCAGCAGACAGGATGCAGAACCGTCTTTGCTTTCTTTTTAAATCCTTTTGTCTTTCTCTCAGATCCACTCTCCTCTCTCATCCCTTGCCTTTTTTCTTAAATCCTCTCCTCAGTCTGCGGCAGCCTCGCGATAATCTGAAGGGTCTTATTCAGGGCCGGGGTTTGCAGGGGCCTTTCTCTACCACTCTGGGCTGGATGTTCTTTTAAACCCCACGAGGAAGCCATGAACTGTTTTTCCCGCTCATTCCACACGTGTCAGGGCTCATTAGTTGTGCTGAAGGAGACACGGGCACGGACGCAGGCCAAGCATACTGCATGTGTAGACAAGTGGTTCTCAAATGGTGCTTTGTGGTGTCAGCTCAAGTGTGCCGGAATACTTTTTTCTTCTCTAGGATGTTATATAAGTGTTATTGATAGCAGATGATCAGTTTAACATTGCGCTGTCAGAAGATGGGTCATTTTTAGAGTGTTGTGTGCAACTTATGATGGGATGCAAAGCAAAAATCAAACCAACGAGAAAATGCGTGCATAATCGTAATCATGCATGACAAACTGAAAAGAGTCTGCACAGTGGTGGTGAAACAGCTGCCATTTAGTGGTACGATGATCAAACAGCTTATTTTCCAAAATCTCAGGGATTTTCATCGCGGTGTATTTTAACATAATGCCAAGTGTTATATTCAGTAGGTCTCAGTGGCATCGACAGCACGATGTTGATTGAATACTTTTCCACTAACTGGTAAATTGGCTGGGCCAAAAGAAACACAAACAAGAAAAAAACGTAACAGACATGCCAAAGATGTGTTCGAGGTCATTTAGAAAACAGTGTCACTGTTAGTTCAACCATCAGAGAGCAAGTTTATTTTAGCTGTAAAATCTCAACCGCCAAGTGGTTCTTTGTTATATAAAAGTTAATATCAATATGTGGATGTTTTAAACTCTCAAAATACTTTCAAATGTCAGAAAATGTTCTAATACTATAATTTTTCTTGGGTTTTGGATGTGCAAACATGGCAGTAGCCCAAATACATCATGACATCAAACATAAAGGCGTCGTTGGTCACTCATAGATACACATGTGACCGTTATTCCCTGCTTAAACTGTTGTTCGCTGTCTTATTTAATGTAAATTATCCCAATGTCTGTCTCAAATTATAGGTCAACTTTTCTATCACATACATTTGTGCACTTTTCCCGGAGGCACAGCATTTTCATATAAACTAAACTTTTTCTTGTATTTAGTTGCTTTGCCAAAGTAAGCTACAACAAACACACCACAATCCAGGTGAAATGAACAGAAGAGAATGATCTTTTTATTTCTTGTTAATGGACGATTGCCAATACTGCAGTCTCGTTCTTTTGGTGTCGCTCATCTCTTCTCTTCCTCTCTGTAGGTGGTGTCTTTGGTGCAGCTGCTGAGCGATCCTTTCTATCGGACTCTGGAGGGTTTTCAGGTTCTGCTGGAGAAAGAATGGCTGTCCTTTGGCCACAAGTTCAGCCAGCGGAGCAACCTGAGCCCCAGCAGCCAGGGCAGCGGCTTCACACCCATCTTCCTGCAGTTCCTGGACTGTGTGCACCAGGTGAGCCCCCCCCCC
>JAVQJF010100461.1:0-10165 GCA_036023855.1 Gadopsis marmoratus | reverse complement strand
ATGAAGTATACAAGGTTCGGTGCCTCTCGGACAATGCACGGCAGAGTTATAAACTACTTCCTGTTTACGGCGAAGCGCTATGACCACGGATGAAAATCAGCATATAGATGGCTTCAGGCCGGGGGGGTCATGAAGTATACAAGGTTCGGTGCCTCTCGGACAATGCACGGCAGAGTTATAAACTACTTCCTGTTTACGGCAAAGCACTATGACCACGGGCGAAAGTCAGTATATAGACCACTTCAGGACGGTTTTCTGTCTGAATGGTGGCATATAAATAAAGTTTATTATTATTATCAATCTATCTATCCAGCTGTCTCCTCTATACTGGGCTACTGAAGTGAGCAGAACTGCTTTCTGTCTTTCCATCTATGAGGGCTGACTCAGGTCACTCTATTTGCAATACAATGCTGCCACCCAGTGGATCATGAAGACAATTATCTCCTTCTATCAGGGCTGACTCAGGTCACCCCATTTGCAATACAATGCTGCCACCCAGTGAACCATGAAGACAATTCTCTCCTTCTATCAGGGCTGACTCAGGTCACACCATTTGCAATACAATGCTGCCACCCAGTGGACCACAATGGGAGATGCAATCAAAATAACTTCCTGTTGTCAGTAGGTGGCGCTATGACTTTGATTCAATTTTGATTCAAAGTTCAGGGACGGACCGTGATGAAATGGTATGAATATGAAAAAGATCTGATCGATTTCAGCCAAGTTACAGCCATTTAAAGTTTCCTGATGGTACATCAGACTTCGCCGCCACGGAAAGGCTTCTCCCCCTTGGTGAAATGTCACAATTCCTTGTGAGGCATCATCAACATCTATAGGCGTTTTCTGGACAGATTTGAAGTTGCTGCGCTCAACCGTCTCCGAGTAGCACGTCAGAGTTTGAAGCCGGACACTTCCTGCTGTCACTAGGTGGCGCTATGACTGTGGATGAAAATTAGCATATGGTTGGGTTCAGGCTGGGGGGGCATGTAATATGGCAAGTTTCGTGCGTCTCGGACAATGTACAGCGGAGATATAAGCCACTTCCTGTTTCTCATCGGAACCCATAACTTCCACGCCACGCTATGGGCACACCGTTCATGTTATCTCCGACAGCCAACTAACTTTTCATGGCAAGGGTCTCTAGATGAGACCTGGCATGTTTTGAAGTTGATTCGATAAAATCTCTAGAACTAGTTCGACAGAGTACGACCCCCTGAAATGGCCTAAAATGCACGCTTTATGCAATGTACCGGACTTCCTGTTGGTCTGACGGAAACGGCCCCTCCACGACTTTTTTGTCTGTCTGGACACGATACTCAAGCGTACCGAATTTGGTGCGTGTAGGACAAAGACAAAGGAGCAAGCTTCTGCTTTTAGACCCGTAGGTGGTGCTATCCCTCTGCCCCATGCACTGAGCCCATACCAGATCGCTATTTTCTCCAAGCCCGACGTGTGTGCAAATTTTTACAACTTTCCGAGCACCCCTAGCACCTCATTTCTTCCGCCAAAGAGGTACGATAATAATAATAATAATAATAATAATCCTAAGAAAAACAATAGGTCCTCGCACCTCCGAAATTGCATTTCAATTTTTATATTGTTTATTTACAGTTTTCACCAACATATCAATGAAGAAGAACAACAGTAAATGATCAATCTTGCTCTGTCCTCATTGGCTATGGCTTAACTTGATGTTTATTCAGAGTTTGACACACTGTACGAGAACCTTACGTAGAGTGAATGAGAGAGGGAGAGTCTCGGTTGTCTGATCTATTTGTCTCTTCATCTTCTAACTGGTTTTCCCTAGCCATGCAGTCCATTTGTCACTGTCAACACAGGCTCATGTCTCACTTTCCTGAGGAATTGTGTGCATGAGTGTGTGTGCCTGTGAGTGCCACTAGCCGAGACAGACAGATGGGCTGACTCCCACTGGTTACATGGGTTTGCTCTCCATCAGAACGCTCTGCCAACAGGTCCAGACCTGCATGCCACTGAGGGTAATGCTCTCTCTCAGTGAGCGCCGGGTTGCAAGTTCAAAACCCCAGCATGCTGCTTCCCTGAAAGTGGCCCGCAGGGGTGACAGCGGCTCTACATGGACCAGGTTACGAAAGTAATGGAAAACTGCAAAGTGCGCATCTCTGGAGAGTTTGTTTCGCGACAGAAGCAAAGGAAAACACTCTGTTCCCCCTCTCTCTAATTATCTTATACAACACACCTGTCTGGGCTTTCCTAATCCTAGCATCCCAATTTACCCATGATCCCTGGCACCTGTCCTTTACATTCCATACAGTGACCTAAATTCAGTGACAACTCATTCAGCAAGGGCAATGACATCAGTACCGCGACAAAGACAGAACTTTTTGTCCGCGTTTGGGGTTTGCCATTTGCCTGAGGATTTATGATGAACAAAAAGAATGATTGCTGGATAAAGAGCTGAACCACCCTGCAGAGCCACCATCCAGAGAGGGAAATAGCATAGTTTGATGGGAGATGTGTGCTAAGCCCCGTGGCCGGCGCTGGGTTTAACATCTGCTCCTGTCACACTCAGGGACAAGGTACAGAACACTGTGGCACGTTAAACAACGACCCACTGTACGCACACATGCACGCACAATATACCATTGCTCACTGCTTCCTGTGAAATATTACAGATTGACCTTGCTGAGAGTAATATGATGTAACCAATGATGCACAGTGTAAATACAAATGCAAACAAAGTACAACTCACTTTAACGCACTTCACTGCATTCTTCAAATGAAGGAAAGACACTCAGAGTCAGACTTGAGATGATATTCAACATGAGGGGAAATAAATGAATAAGAAAGGCTATTGTCAGTTTAGCCATATGGGATGTGAAACGCTTAAAATCTGGGTATCTTAGCAGCACTCTGACACAGCATCATTACCCTCAGCTTGCATCTGGACACTTTGTTCTACTAAGCTGACAAGTGTGAAGTGTTGTAAACGCTGTTATCTTGCTGTTATCTTGCACGTCAGCTTTTGCATTGTTAAAGAATCAGATCTGAGCGATCATGTTTGAAAAGAAATACAAATGCGGGTGTTCAAACAGAGACCTTTACCCAGTTCAATTACTGGAATACAGGGCGTGAATCATACAGAGGTCTATGATCTCTCTGAGTATATACGTGTGTGAATAAAGGGTGTGTTATTTTGGTGTGTCTCCCAGTTATAGTTGGCTGCAGCAGTGTAGGTCCCAGTGAGCCTTAGGCTTTCTTCAAAGTGCTGTCATCACCTTTAATACTCTTCTGTTTAGCCCTGCACACACACGCACACACATGCACACGCACACACATACGTGCAGTCCAACAGGAGAAATGCCTCAGTCTGTGAACAGAGTTGCAGTAGCGAACAGTTTGTGAGTTCCCTAGCAAAAACAAAGCATTCTGTTGTTGTTTGAAACAGTCATGTAAAAGAGAAGTGGTCTACCTGTTACAAATTGTGTTTTCACTGCAAACAGGAAAAATGGACAGATGGTAGCATGGACAATGTCTCAGTAAACAGGAAACAGAAGAATCGGTTGCCAGAGTGTAAACAAGCAGGTGGGCAACGGATTTAATCCTTTTCCAACAGTTGTGTGTGTGTGTACGCACATGCTGGAGTTTGTGTGTGCATGTGTTTCTGCATCTGTCAATTAAGCAAGGAAGCCGTTCGACTCCTGGAAGGTGAGCCAACAAGGAGAACCTGGGTAAAGGTGGTTTCCATGGCAACCACTGCTCTTAAAGCACTTTCCCTGCTGTACCCATTTCACCTTTGCCTGCAGTGATGGTTTCCACACTGCACAGCCTTCCTGCTAAGTGATAAAGAACTGCAGGGAAGGAACCTGATGCATGAAAAAGGAGCCACTGAGATGACAGCAATGAAGCGGCTTCACAGTTTCACATGCCAGATGGGAGAGAGGTGAGACAAAATGGAGCGTGTGATAGGAATATCCATCAGCGGCTGCAATAACAGGCTAGTCAGGGATCGTGTTCCAGTCATGTAAACACTCTTGATAAGCTGAAGCCATTTATTGCAACAAATTATTATATGGTTATTTTAACTGTCCTTCTCTGTAGGCAAAAATCAATGCAAACATGCTTAAGATTTCACTGGCAGTACAAACTGTAAATGCCCCCCTTGGGTGACAGAGCACACAATTAGAAAATCTCTCACCCTCTAATTAGCTGGAATATGTGATGGTATATTGTTAATTTCTAGACCTCTCTGCTATTTTTAAAGTTCAATTTATGCCTGTTGTAAATATTTGTGTTGTGAGAGTGGGAGCTGCTTGTGCTTGTGGGATGCATTACAGTGTGTAAGAGTATGTAAGTGTGCACAGATGGTGCTCCAGCCAATTAGAGAAGGAAAGTGGAAAGGGAGTCATTAGTGCACAATTAGCTCTGATTGCTTCAACGTTGTTTTGGTGGGCTGTAGCTCTCTGTGAAATGACCAAATGCTGTGTCTCAGCCCGGGCCTCCTGCGCCAGAGGGTAGGCAACCGCAGCCAAAGGACCATGGATATATCTACCAGTGTGGTTACATTTTTACTCTGCTCAGTGTGTTGAGCTCTTCCTCACCTCTTAGCTTTGTCTCTGCTGTTGGGCTTTAAACATTAACCAACACATATGGTAATGTTTTGAGGTTTGGGTACTGATATTGGGTACTGGTATTGATACAGAACCATGGAGATGACCCAAATTCTGCATGAAATTTAACCATCAAATAACGTTTAACACAACTGTCCTTCTATCTGTGTGTGTGTGGATTATTTTTGCATTTAATTTTCACTGAAAGAAATATGTAAAAATTATGTCATTTTTGCTGGGGTATAAAACAAACAAGCATGTTCCCTTACATCTGGAGAATATGATTTTTAAGTCAGGGCATTGCTGTTATATTTCTAATGGTATGTTGTGACACATCACATTTTAACTTTAACTGTTAAAGAATTGTAGGTCCTGCAATTTGGATATTACACTTGGCCATAGCATGATTTCATTAATATTTTGATTAATTGTTCATAAGTACAGTATCTTAAAATAAGTCACTGGCACCTCAAACTTCAATGAAGAAAGTGATGTGTGCACTAACCGTAAACTGCCAACGCAGTAGTCGTCAACGCAAGGCAAGTAGTGTTAGCATTAGCAGCTAATGCTACTTGTGGCTGGCCCTCCTTCTAAAATGTGTTACTGTTGTGCTACAGTTGGTGTGGCAGAAGACACAGAAATAATATATTATTAAGAATAGTCCTGCACATTGCCACCTGTAAAACCACGTGTTGTTTTACAATGTTAGAGATGCTGGTAGACAGATTTATTTTAGCCATGGACAGTCAGGCCAGCCATTTTGCAAGCTCCTTTAATTATTAATGCTAAGCTAAGCTAACAGTATCCTAGTTGTAGCTTCACAGTTAACGCACAGACATGAGAGTGATGTCAATCTACTCGTCTAGCTCTCATAAAGAAAGTGAGCATGTTGATCTTTTTCTGTAAACATAGTCACAGCTGAATCAAACTGCCGGTGCATCACAGTTTGTTGTTTAGACTCTGAGACCACATATATAGATACTTACTGAATCATCAGTGATGGAGAGATACACAACCCTAAAATACCACAGAGTAAATATGTAACACAAAAATATCATTAATATTATACGGCCATTTACACCCTCATTTGTAAAAATTGGTCATTGGATAAAAGATTGCATTTATCACTGTAACAGCTGGGATCAATAGTACACTTGTGAGGAGATGGGTTAGACAGCAAGGACACAGTATGATAAATTGGAGAATAATATGAAAGCACAGAAACCATTATTGAAAAAAAAGATAAATAACCACTGGGTCTGTGCATCAGGCTGCTGAATCTGAGCCTCCCTCAAGGGAGTTCTCTGTCCAGCTCCTGTGGTCCCATGTGGCCCGAGCAGCCAAGTTAAAGATGAAACCACTGAGATAAGTGATTTGGACCAACTAGGTGTGAAAAAGCTAGTTGGTGTCCATGAATGTGCCAAATGCTGAATGGGGCACATGCCACCTCTACAAACCAAGACTACAAAGCCAGAGGCAGGAAGATGAGGATTTGCTAAATGTCAAGTGACTGAGAGGGCTTCATGACTTTTACTTAATTTTTCTAAAACTAAGTGACTAGACATAGTGCATGTTTGGAAAAAGGCTTTGGTTGTTTCTGCAGAAAAAAAGAATTAGAACAGAGGATGGGGAGAAAGGAGTTATGGAGGACAAATAAGCTTTGTTGAACTCATTGCCAGTTTCCACTCTGTCTTTCCTTCTCTCTCTCGTCAAGGAAAGATTAGCTGGTGCGCCATAAAGGTCACAATGGCGTAGTCCTCTCTGGCAATGTCAGCCATGGGATTGGATTGGCTGACCTTCAAAGGGAGGGATTACCATCGAGCCGGAAGCTAAAAGTAACCCAGAGCTGATGGTCCAGTTCGCAGCCAAATGACAAATTGCAGCTGGTCTAGTTAGGTCTGTGGGCCAGGAAAAGAGTGTGAGTAATATGCGTGTGTCTTGACGCTGCAGCAGACAGGTGAAGGCTGCTAGAAGTTGGTTGATTTGTTACTCCATTATACAGACAAGTGCCTCTATTCTCTCCCTTCCTCCACTTCATACAAACTGTGCAAGCACACACTCCCAGAGTTGATGTCCACATGACTCTCCACCCTCTGCCTCCTCCGGAAAAAGACATCAAGACACAAACATGCACACACACACACACACACCTCTAATACCTGACATGCAAGCATACATGCCCTTCAAAGCTATATGAACTGGAGCAGATGAGACAAAGATGAACACGGCGGCAGCAATGTTACAAGCAGCCACAGGAGACACAAAGGTAACCCAACCCGTTCCTGTGTATTCCTATTCATCGCCCTCCTGTCAGCCACACAGCTTGACCTTGGCTCTGAATATCTACCCTGTATAGAAAGACTTGAAGCTGACAAGATGAAGATAAATGCACAGTTTTCACAAGCATACAGTGTAAAAACAATCAGTAAGGCAGGTAAATAGATGGAGCACCATGAGGGATATTTGTTTTCAAACCCAAATTTCCACTGATTGCGTTTACAGTATTTGCCTGTTGCCCCACTGTGGCTCATTGACCACCGGTGTTACAGTTGAGCACTTGTGACCAGGTTCATACCCCTGTTAAAGCAAGCTTCCACTTCAAGGTCCTCCGGGATATATATATCTATAATATGCTTATATTTTACATATTATTGAATGAATGTGTTAATATGGGCTTATGGGGGACCAGTACCTAATTTATGCTCTGAGCCACCCTATCTGGTCATGATTTCCATTCACCATAGTTTCTGTAGAGCTACTTCTCCTTAATCTTTCTACATTTGCCCGGGGAGTGGCACACACAACTTTCCAACACCTTTCTCTGTGTGTTTGTAATTATTATAAATGAGGCCTCAGGAGGTTGTTGAACAGGGTGGGTGGCTTTGATTCGGCAGAGGCATACAGGTGGGATGCTGCATGCCACAGGTTTCTCTCTCTCTCAAATCTACATGTGAAGTCAACATGGCAACGTACATGCCCAGTGTTCTTCTGTTTTTCCCCAGTCTTGGTGGGAAAAGTGAGAGTGGAAGAGTAAATATTGAAGCACATTTTGTTCTCTCTCAGCCTCAGCCCAGCCTCAGCCCATCTGGATCCACAGTAGCCTCTGGAGAACAAACAACCTGGAAGATACTCTCACCACTCCTCCACAGTGAGGAGCCCTGTCTCCGCTCTCTTTGTCTTTCTCTCCGTCCTTTGTTTGCTCTTGCACCTCGTTAAGTTTTTACTATCCATTTCTTTCCCTCTAGTCATTCCCTCGCAATCCTCCGACATATACTTTGCTTGCAGTTCATGTATGTGTTGCCAGTCACAATAGATGAAGTATAGATGAACATGCATGTAGCAGAATACCAGAGATCTCTCACTGCTGTTTCTCAGAGCCCTGCCAGAAAACTACGGCCCTGAGCATTTAACAAATGCTTTTACCTTAAGTGAATAGTAATATGTGGTGAATTTTTAGCCTAGACCTCAATGGGCTTTAGCTGATTCTTGGGATTCAAGAAGCATCGTACAGTTAACTTTGCGGAGTTGTCGCCTTCCTATCACATTGTCTCTGCTCGTCCTTAGTCTATATGTAGGATGCAGAAACAGATGCAGTGGAAAATATGTCCTATACCCTGTTATCATCTGTTGGAAAATAAATATCTAAGCAAGTCCAAATCCTCAGAACATTCTGGAGTGTTAATGCAAGCCATCCGTGAAAGTGAATAGTAAACGTTGTGCCTCTCGTCACAGCTCCCTCATTACCCAGCCTTTTTTCCACAGCAACTTTCTTTAGCTCCTTCTTCTCCTTCTTCTGTCTCTTTTATTAAACAGAATCAGAGTCCTCCCTCGCTCCATCACTTTTTAATAACCCCCCTCTCTATAATGAGTTCTGTTGTGTACACAGGGGGCAGCGGCTAGGGGCTAATTTGTGATTTCACATCAGATCAGAGAAAGCAAAGAGAATAAAAGAGGAAAAAAACACATGTACACAACTTCCTGCATATCTCCTCTTCTTCTCAGCGGTACTCACAAGAGAGAACCCCACATCTCATCTCAGCAGTCTGGAGAATAGCGATACTCCCCGAGAACCCATTTTGGAAGCATCCTCTGGAACAGCGAGTCACCAGACAGAGCTCCTTAGAGGGTGAAGGGGAAAGAGATAAAGAATAATGCTGTTGTGTACCCACATGAGGTTAGTTAACTTTATACTTGTGGATAGGCCTAATGAAGCCTGTTCTTTCTCACTGTTTTTTTGTAGCTGAAGGAGCAGAGGGGGTGAGGGATTTGGTAATGGGATAGAAGCATGCAAAAATGTTCAACTTTAAGGTTGATGTCTCACAAGTTTATCACTCCCAGGTTAGGATGTAGAAGCAGACTGGACTGGCTCCACAACACACACTCAGACAGTGTCATAACCTCACAGAATTATGCTTGCCTGAGAGTTACTGCACATATTGTTTTACAGGGTTGACTTGGATTTTATATGAGACAGGAAACAAAATCACAACATGGGCATGAGGATCAATTCCCCTCAATTATATTATTATCTTCAGTTACTATCTTTATTTTAGGACTTCCAATGAAATAATAAGGAGATGGGGATTATTTTTAAGAGACAATGATGATGATGATGTAACAGTTTCTTGCACTGCCTTTTTAATGATACATACTTATGGACATCCATATGTGATTGTTGAACATTTCTCAAATCACGACAGTTAAGACACTGCTATAACAGCCTCCCCTAGTCTGGTTTCAGGCTTTTCACAACATTTTGGATCTTGGCTCCAGGGATTTTCTCCCATTCAGCCAAAAGAGTATTAGTGAGGTCATGTCAGGTGATAATCCTGGCTTCGCATTCATCCCAAAAGTGATAGGGCCAGGGCTCTGTGTACACCAGTGAAGTTTCTTCAACATCAAGCTGGGCAAACAATTTATTTATGGACCTGGCATTGCGAATGGGGGAGATTGTCATATTGAAACAATAAAGGGCCTTCCCCAAACTGTTGCCACAAAGCACACGATTGTCAAAAATACATCCCTATCACAAATTCCCAGATTAAGTTCTGTAACACAATTTTTTTTGAATGTCCAATGCAAAGGCCCCTGCTGGACTCAAACCTGGGATGCTGTTTACTAAATAGTTCAAGCTCTCCAATGTTTGATGATGAAATGTTTGCCTCTCAAGGTCCTTGTCTGCAAACCAGCATTTTTCTTACATTTATTTCCAACATTTGTACACTATGCTACTTTTATTGTTAAGGTTATGAAAAGATAATGATTATGGTATGGTTTGGTTTAGGCCAGGGGTGCCCAACCAGTCGATTAGACTGGCTTTAGACAAGTGTCTAAAGATCTAAAGCAGGGGTGTCATTCCTACGGCCCGTGCCGCAATCAATGACATACTCCCAAAGCACTCTCCTGGTCAGACATGACGGTGAAACACGTCCTGGTCTGGTCCTGAGGCTCCAAAACTGCTGTGTAAAGTTAACTAGAGCGAGGACAAATTACATCCTGTGTGGTCCTTTCAAAATAAACTTATGTTTCTCCCTCAACGGTGTTCCTCGTATTGGCAGTTAAGGAGGATTTTATTTCTT
>JAVQJF010100438.1:0-72854 GCA_036023855.1 Gadopsis marmoratus | reverse complement strand
ATTATGAATGATTGTGTGTGTGTGTGTGTGTGTGTGTGTGTGTGTGTGTGTGTGTGTGTGTGTGTGTGTGATGAATTCATGTCAGAACACACCTCATGTGTCCCTTCAACTCTGTATGTTGAGTAATGTGTGTTAACATTAGAGATGCTTGTCCCCTCTTAGCCCGTCTCACGTCTCTATAAGTGTGTTTCAGGCATTCCTCCTCTCTGTATTTCAATATTCAATGCCAACCTGAATTAAACATGCTCAATCCAATATTAATTTCAAGTGATTTTTGGTAGAACATTTGTAGTTTCTTTGCAACCATATCCCATGTGGGATCTCCAGATGTCATAGAATATTTGCTCCTCTGCTTTACTTAAAATCTTGTACCGCCGTTCAGTGTTTAACTGGCGTCCATCAAGGTCACAGCTGCTCTTCTGGTGTCAACAAAGTCAGGCTCTGTTAAGCCTGATGAGAAAAAAAAGTTTCGTCATAATTAATGTTCCCTAATTAGCAAAACTGCAACTTTCTAATTCATCTTTGTGTTGTGTGTGTAGTGTATCTTTAATGTAAAGTTTCAGTTGAAGTGAGCTCGGGCTACAGGGCATGACACCTGCCTGATCTATACATGGCTAGCATCCATGTCCTGGATCGATGAAGCTGAGATCCATCGATTAAATCCTGGATGGCCAGGGGGGCTCTGTGGGCTTCGGGCAGGGATGACTGCAGCTTTACTGCTTTCCTGACAGTTCTGAATTGTGTGAGAGAATGTGTGTGTGTGTGTATGGACATTAGCTATATTTATGGCACAGATCGGCTATCGCACACTTATCAAAATATCGTATCATCCTGCTGAATCCAGAAATATCACTGCAATGTGCACTTTGACGCTACTGAAAACAACACCAGAGATGTGTAGATGCTACCCTGTGACCTCATCTCCTATTTAGCATTGAATCACTGATGCTTGTACATGTTCAGGACCTCTGCAAATGTCAAGGTTGTAAATACCAGAATTGTTTGTTATCGGTATGGCTCAGATCTGTCTTGTCTGCATGTTGACGGGGGTGTTTAGTAGAAGTAAATCTGTAAAACCCACACACCTCCAGATCAGCATCAGCAAGTATATTCCAAGTTGGTATTTCCCTGTTATTTATAGGATGCCCACAAATGCTCTAATCTGACCTGGTAGTCTTCTACTGTAGCAGCTGTAACCCCCAAAAACCATAGCTCTTAAATCTCTGCTTCCTTAACTGCATAAACTGAGAATCTGATATTTGCTGACATGCAAGGTTTCCAGCTGACGGGTTAATGCAGGTGACAAAGCATATAACATCCCCACTTAGCACTTTATTGCAGTTGTCGACACTGGCAAACACGCACTTAATTGTCAGTGTCGCACATAAACACGCATGTGAATGCTCTATCTCTTTGTGACGCACACATAAACACACACACTCCGTCATCAATCCGCTTAATTACGTACATATGCCGCTGTCAAATACAAGAGGTGCGCCTTAAACTGCATGCGCGCTCTCCCACACACGCATGCACACACACCCATCAGTCACTTACATTGAAGTGGCGTCCTGCCACTTTCTCCACAATGGTATTACAGTGGCACTCAGCCTGTTATGATCTCATTCCAAAAGCATTCAGCAGTGCCACAAAGCAATTCCAGACACATTTCCAAAACACATTTTGCAGCGCCACAAAGTGTTACATCCATCACTGGGGGAATAAGGCGTAATGACCGACAGACACTGTAATAGTTGATTCCTCCTGCCAAGGAAATCTGTGTGTGTGTGAGGGGAAAGTGCATGTGTTTGCGCTCGGCACATCAGAGAGAGGGATCTCAGTAGATCTATTGTGCTAAAGTCCGGATGATCTCTCCCTGCTCTAATGCCCATATATATTTATTGAAATTGCGAGGGAATAAATTATACATCTGTTTCTTCCACGCTCCCATTCTCACTTCCACTCCTCTGCTTTCTCTTTTTTACAACTACCCCCAACCAACATTTATCTTATTTCTTTAAATTTTTTCCTATCTTCCTCTTGTATCCACTTCACATGAAAATCTCTCATGTTGTCGCTCTTTTACCCCAACTCATGCCTCCAGTAGTTGGTTACAGTGGATTATTTTGTTAGTGATTTAAATGTATGCACTTGTGTGTGCCAAAGCTCTGGATTTTGCACGGAGAAAAGGAGTGAGGGATCAGTGGAGACATTTGCAGTGCCAGTAAATGGAGAGCTGCTTTGTAAAAAATGATGGAAATGGCTTGAGAGTGAGAGACATGGTGACAGAGTCAGAGAGAGTGGCACCAGCAGAGATGAAACAGACAAATCGATCAAAGAATCTGAAGAGACAGAAATATATAACTAGAATGGAGAGAAAAAAGACCGCTTAAGTTTTGTAAGGAGCAAAAGAGTAGCGATGCAAATCATAAGCGTGTGTGTGTCTGTGTGTAAGGACAGGAAAGTGGTGTAAATATTTGTGTCGGAGAAAAAATAGCGAGCGAAGCGGCAGACAGGAAGATGAGAGGCAGAGAGGAGATGTGGGCCGCCAGTCAAAGTGCATATACTGTATAATAGTGGACAACTCTAAAATGTTATTAACCTTCCCATGGCACTGCTTTTAGCCTCTTCAACTGTAAGTGGGTGAATGATGCACGTGTGTGTGTGGACACAAGTACTGCAGGTGTGGCTACGCAGAACTCTGCATTGTACTTTGTATCATTTTGGTATCTGGGATTCTATATTTGCATGCACATGTATACTGTGTGTGTGTGGGTGAAGCAGGCTGCCAACAGGGAGCTTCAAAGCGCGTGCACACACACACACACACACGCTGCCTTCCCTCTGATCTTTTTGTTACATCCTGTAAGAGGAACAGAAAACAAAAGAATAGGTGTACAATTAGTGCAGTCAGTGCATTTCAGTATGCGTTTCAGTATCCACATCACTAGCCTTTCCTTGATCATGCAAAGGTAAAATAGATTTTTGAGTTTGTATTCTATTAAATGCTGCTGCAGCAGTCCAAATTTAATGGAAATGTATTTAATGCGAATGTAGTGCAACAGATAGTGATAGAGTTGGACAGAGCAGAGTAGGCTGGAAGTCAAGATAAGGTACATTAGAGAAGGACAAAACCAGACCAAGGGGGAAAGAAGAGGACACAAGTACCAGAAGGAGAAAGAACAGAAAGAACTGATGTGAAGTGAGGAGGGGTGTCATTCCGCATATCGTCTCTTCCTTTCCTTTTTTTTTGTTTCGTTTTGACGGGCCTCCGTCATCATTAGAGGGGTCACATCCATGCATCCCTTTTCAACCACTTGGGTGTTTTTCAATAACAGTTCAGAGTAAAATTGCTGTGTCACCGGATAATATGTGAGATAGCTGCGTCTCTTCCAGGCTGACAGGCAGGCAGGCAGACATGCTGGTGTGCAGAAACACAAGATAAGCAGAGAGGAAGACATGCATGAAGGACAGTCGGCTGGTAGATTGACAGTCATAGAGACATTAAGCAGCAGCTGTCTATCGTGGCTTATGCACGTTTCAATGATGGTTTTCAGATCACTTATTTGGTTCAATGTACTTTGGCTGTGAGCAGAATAAAGCATTCAGGATTAATGTGCTGCTGTATTCCTATAAAACAACTAATTTCTCATTATGTCCTGATGTTTCCTGATGTACCAAGAGACTTTGAATTTTCTGAACTTTTTCTGTTTAAAACACAAAAATGACCTTTTGAGTGTATGTGTAGTCTGTCCACTTTCCAGGGTTTTTATCCAGGTTGTTTTTTTTTTCTTTTCTAATCTGAACCAAGCGTCTAAATGTGGAGGGTGTGGTGTGCTTTACAGATTGTAAAGCCTTTTGATGTTATGAGCTGTGATTATTTCAATGCAAATAGTGTGCACAATTATTGTGCATGTACAGCAAGCCGGTTTGCCGACGGTGACGGCTGAACTGTAGCTTCGGAGACGATCGGTTGTCAGACAGCGTTGTACGGGAAAAACAGACCATGAGAGAGCAGAGAACGCACACATTTTGTTCTGCTGTGGCTTTCTAGAACATCACCAGCTGTGTGCTGATCCACTAACTTGATTGACTACCTGCAGGGCTTCTCCAGCCCGTGATTGGCTGCTCGGCACCACCTTCCAATCAATGTCAAGCTGGCTGGTCTAAATTTCCTAAGGATGTTATTTGGTGGCTTGTGTGCTTCGTTAAGCAGCCGCTTTCTCTAAATTAATGCTTTGAGCTGTGCTGTTGACGGTGATTCAATCATATGTGAGTAACTGTGTTGCAGGGCAATAATTATCTTTTACTTGTCAAAATGACAAATAGTATTTTGATGATCCTCCAACACGCAACTGTCATACTGAAATCCCCCATTTTTAATGGGTCCCATGACTATTGGAAGGAAAGAAAGACAGTCAGGTAGACAGGAAGGAATTTGTGGTCTGGAATAACTTTGTACTGTCCTGTCTCAGAAAAGAGACAGATTGACAAATAGACCAAACCCAGAGTCAGTTAAAAAGTGCGGTGTCCTCTTGTAGAAATCATATTAGTGTCCCTCTCAGAAAGAGACTGACAGATGGACTGAGACAGACAGCTGGGAATAACAGAAAAGAAACTAAGTCATCAGCCCCGCGGCAAGATGAGAGTGAACAGGAGGAATGACGAAGCAATGGAGGGTTACAGGACGCTTCAGGAGACGAGCGTTTTAGATTTTACTTTGACATTTCTCCACTGACAATGTTTGTGGAAGGTATGATATGTGAGTTGATGAAAACAACATTCTGTATGTTCTGTATCTTAAATCTTATACACAAAACATACTCCTTGAGGTTTTTCATCTGTCAGTGGTCAGTGCGCTCACATGAGATTCTTAGACATGGACAGGGCGTCACACTTGACAGCATACAGTAACTGAGGTTTTCCTGCTGACTTAAGAAACTCGGCGCTCGTAGGAACTCATTCCCAGACCCAACTCCCTCACTGTAAACTCTGTGCTCGTCTGCACAATTATGAGCTCGCCTCCCATTGCTGAGCTGGAGAAATCTATTGTAAATCCACCCAATATTCCTCACTGCGGTTCTATCTGTCTTCATGTACTCCAACCAAAATGCTGTGTGTTTGGGTCTATGTGTTTCTGTGCGTGTGTGGCGGACTGGGGAAGCATGTCGAACCACCGTTTTCTGCCTGCTTAAGGAAGGTATGCGCGTGTGTGTGTGAGACAGCAGCACCATCACCTTTCATTACCGTCATCATTAAGAGAGCGAGATGTGAAACGGTGTAGTAATGTCTGGAGACAAACTGCATTAGAAACACGTGGGGGGGGGCATGACAAGGAGGTGCACACTGGTCCCCTAGACCCCACTGTGTTCAGTTTGTAATCCAGATCAGAGAGCCAGGTTTGAACTTTCATATGCTGTTACAGCCTGGAATGACTGATGCATTAGGAAGCTAATTCGTGTTTACAGAAGCTTTTTATTTAGGAATATTAAGCTTAATAACTGACTTTGTGTCCTCTTTGGGGCTGCGGAAGCAAGCTGTAAGTGCAACGCTGTCATATTATCTACTACATAAAGCTGATATGGTGAACGTGTTAGCAAAGAGTTGCCGGTTTACACATCCAGCAGATACGGGGTGACATTAGCATTAATTTGGAGTTGTGTTTCTGTCCACCGGGCGAGTACACCTCCAACATTCACTCTCTTCCTCCGGTGTGTCTACATAGATATCGTTTCAGCGGCATCTTTCAGTTGTCTGTCTTACTCATTATTATTATTATTATTATTATTATTATTATTATTATAATAATAATTACTATTACTACTACTACAGTTACTGGTCAGAGCATCTCTACCACGATCACGTTAACCTGCTAAAACCTTGAAAAGGTTGTGTGTTTTGCATAAATAAACCTGAAAAGCAAAATAATCTCAGCAGCTGGACTTGTAAGCGTCGGTTTACATCATCAGGTCAGGCAACAGAGCACGACACACCCCACTTTACTCATGCTTTCAACTCGAGCGATAAACAGACTTACAAAAGCAATGTGGTGCAGAGGGAGAGGGGCACAGTGGGACGAGCAACAGAAATGTGTGAAAGAGCGCGGGGAGATTGTTACGGGTGATGTGAATGGAGGAGAGAGGGTGAGAATTGGTGAGAATGACATGGGGGAAAATGGGACATTATGATGAAAGCTAGAGGGAGAGAGATAATGGTGAGGTGGACCAGTGGCATGTGAGGTAGCACTACAATCACAATTGTCTTTGATTCCCTTGCTCTTTTGCTATATTTCTAGGTTTCTGTTGACTATTCAGCTAGAAAAAACCAGACTCAGATGGAGAAACCTTAAATTAAAAGAGAATTTGAATAAAAAATGGAGGTGACGCAAATGTCAAATTGGAGGTAAGAAGGGGGTAAACGGAGTGAGGCGGATGCAGATTGCATTGTCTGAGTCCTATGAAATGCGCACAGATGTCAACCAAAGCGTCAAATTAGGATGGCCAATAATGATAACATGGCTGCAGCCCTAGCTACGTTCTGCAGCATCCTGCCTTTCAAGTGCAGCGATCAAAGTCGCCGGCGTCCTCTCTGAATGGATAAAGGTGCAGGAGATGTGTACAGGCAGCGGGGCTTCGGAGCTTTGAGGAGAGACGGGACACCTGCGGGGGTGTTAGGACAGAGGTGTAAATAAATGAAGAGAGGAATCGAGGTGGGGTGAAACGTCAGGGGAGAAAGGGAGTAGAGATGAAAAGGAGGCAGTGAGATGAGGTTGGGGATATGATACAGAGACAGCGGTGGAGGACCTGGGCTCCTTTTGATTGCTGAGAGACAGATAGAAGGGTAAAAATGATGTGTCACTTCCACGTCAACATCGCGTTAAAATACTTTTTAAACTTGCTAGCGTTTGGAGCAGCACATATACATATAAGCTTAACTGAACTGGGCACAGCTCAAATCGCTATTTGATGCTGGCAAAACTGGCATTCATTTGCTGTCAGTGAAAATGTCAGTGATTTATTAATTTAACACTTGTTGGCGGCAGCACAAATGAGCTGCCCTTAACTTAACACATGGCACTTTTCAAAGACAGGTGAGAGGAAAATGTGGAAAGAACAAAAACCGACGAGAAACGCTATGAATAGAGAGCAGCAGCAATTAAGTGAACGGGCGGCAGAGAAGACTGAAAAAGGAAATATTCCCTTGTGTTTCCTGTTGTTGAGGGATAGATGTAGATAGGGATATGCAAGAATAAGTATAGCTGATTGAGGAAGTGAGAGAGAAAAGACTTGTGCTCTATCAACAGAGACAGAAAGAAGATGTGTGGGGGGAAAAAATAAGTTATATAGAGTCGGAGCATTTAATAGCCCCACGGATAGAAAACATTACAAAGCGGAGAAGGTGGACAAACGGAAAATGCTAAGCTGAATACAATGAGCAGTCAGGCTCATGGAAAGACTCTAAGAAAAAGTTGGTCACATTGTCAACTTCCCAAATCTACTTTCACATTGCCTTTTAATCAGACATCTCAACGACTGCGTAGAGTGAGCTGAAGTGAGCGTCGCATCTGACTATTGCTGCGGTTTCATTTGCGATGGAAATTTTTATGTAGTTTCGAGAAAACACTTGCGTGGTTTGATTAAGGAGCCCGCGGTTTTTAGTTTGTTTCCTGCTTATGCCGAGCTTGTGGATGTGGATCTAATGAGCCAGTGTTCAGCCATTTTCACCATTCACGGCCTTCAGGAGTTATCTTTCGGTCTGTCTGTTCAACCCTTTCTTTTCTCTCTACCCCTCCTTTTACCTATGTGCATCATATTATAGATATGCTATTTCATGTTGATCTCAGTATTACCTTGCTATTCTTCTATATATCACCGCCTCCCTTCCACCGTCCCTCATTTTTCTTATACCTCTTTCCACCTTCCCCTCGTTCTTGCCCCAGACAACTCCCACCCACAGATTATTTTAATATCATCCCCCCTTCCCTTTTCTATCCCTCCCCCCTGCTCCCTCCCATCCCATTATATTAATAGGCTGTTGAGAGTGTGTGATTTCAGCAGTAGCTCTTTCTATTAGCCAACACCACACTAGTGCATTAAGTCTGTGTGCACACTGCTGCTGGATATATTAACAGCATAATGGCAGGCTGCTAGCTGCATTCACATACTCCCATGTACAGTACACGCGCGCACACACACGCACACACACACACACTGCGATATATTTTAACAGGCCCACACAAGTGAATTATGTTGTCGGATACACATTCATGCATGCACATACTAAAATACATCCATCTTCCTCATGCACAAACATGAAACTAGTGAATGCACAAAAGGGAAAGACAGGGGAAGAATTGATGTTAACCGAGTCAGTCACACGATGGGTTTGTTGACAACACAACTCAAAAACATCACTCATGTGAATCTTTGTCATTTGGAGTCTGATTCTGTTATGTAATATGGCATGTCTCATGAAAAAATATTGAGATACTGTATATCTATGAAGGGATCAAGAGAAACTGTTTGAAGTTGTTTATGAATGTGTGTGTGCTTGTAAAGACTTTCGTCAGTTTCTGTCAGGTGGATTGGAATACACAGGGGGTATTCGGAAATGGTATTGCTTTCTCTCAGCGGGTGTGCTCGAGCGTTCTTCCCTAAAAATAAAATGATACCGCTTCCCTTGAGACCATGTGGCACAACAGATAATGAGCTGGTCCGCCACCACTCTTGCCTGCGCTTTCCCTGGCAGGCTGAAGGAGCGACTCACGTTGGGAATTCTCTTTTACAAGTTACATGTTAGCGTTGGGAAACTTTAAAGTGGGGAAATATTGTATCCTTTTCCCTTAACCTTGTCTTAAAGGCACAAGCAGATGAATGATTGAACTGTAGTGCTGCAGCTTGTTTCTCAGGCATACAGCCATTACTCTGTGAGCACAATCGCCTTACGTTCGAATGCTATTACCTTCTAGGTTTGAACTCCCATTGTGCTAGAGTGAATGTCCGCTGACCAACTTCTTGAGCAATTAAGTGCTTAAATTAATTTATTAATTAATTACTTTCTCTTATTATAACTTGTTTTATTTGGAGTGAAAACACGTGCTAGCCAACTTCCCCATTGATTTGCTTAAAACCACTTCAACCACTAAATGTACACTGAACAATTCCCCTCCATTCAGTCACCTTCTGTCTCAACAGCACGGCTACTATTTGAACTAGTCACTTTCTGTTTGACTGCGTTAACCTGTTGGTGGGCCTGTCTGAACGGCCGTTTAGTGACGCTCGGGAGCACAAGAAATGGATGAGGGTAATGTCTCACCATCTGCTGCACTGTTGTTTCAACCCTGAAACAATTGTTGAAATGTCAGAATACATTTGTGCTTCTTCCTGCGTCGTGGAGGCAAAGGGCCCGCTGTGGCAACAAGCTGTTTGATTCTCAAAATTAGAATCACTTTAATCAGCAGTGCAGTAAACATTTAGGGATTTTATCATATCAGTGCTGCTGCAGAAACGTTTGCAGAACACACAGGGGGGAAAATGCAGCTACTGCTACGTATGATACATGTACATGTACCTGTACATCTAATGGATTCCTCTCCACAGCTCTCCAAGTCCAAGAACAAAGCTGCTATCATTACTCTAAGCTCTGATATACTAGCATCTTGACTCCAGACATTCCTGAACAGTTATTTCTGTAATCCCACTAATTAAAGTAGGTTATCTAGTTTAATAATAATAATAATGGTTACAACTGCAGCTAGGGGACTTGTTAGCTGGACAAGATAACATTTGCATCTCATGTTAAAGCAGGCAAACAGTTTAATCCATACATTTTTGCTCTTGTGTTTATAATTTTGGAAATGCATGTGGAGAAGTCGTCGGGCCTGCTGTGCCTACATATGGTGGTTAAGTTATGATTGTACAATTGCTGCTCTGGAGAGTGAAACGTCAGTTAAAATAGCCCTGTGATAAATTCTTAACCAGATTAAATGTAAAGCAATTGCCAGTGAGTCATGGTCCTGACTACACCCCCACATTGATCTGTTGACTTACCACTCAAATCTCTACAATACGAGAGAGACTTTGACCCTTGAATCTGGCAATGTATCAATAGCATTTTCTGGAACAGACATCAAAAAGTAAGGCATCACATCCTGCCCTCTAACCCTTAGTACAGGAACCCTCCAGAGATGTGCCCTTTCACCCATGTTTTTCTCCCTCTACACAAACCTCTAACATTCAACAACGGTTCTGTCATCTACAGTTACACAGGCAACAGGTAAATTTGGCAGCGAATAATCTCCTACTTAACAAAAAAAACTAATTTCAAGTGCAAGTCACGTCCCGAAACACGCATACTGATCTTTGGCAAGCTCATAGCCATTACTTAATAATTAAAAAAATGTCCATGCGCTCGCATTAAATAAAATTCAAAGACAACACAGCAAAAATATCCCTCTAAGCTCTTGGAATTATGATGGGCTCCAAGCGGCACTGGAGCCAACTCAAACAGCTTGGCTGTGTAGTCATGAGCAAAATGTTAAATTTCTATTGAAATTGTGTCAGAGAGGTATTGAGTCAACTCTATTGTGATTTGTGAGACCATATTTTGTGGTATTGTTGTATAATATAACCCAGTCGAATACAAGTGTGTGCATTATTGCCCAGTTCTTAATAATTTTTCATTTATTTATTTGCACATTAGTCTGCAGAGCACGTTCACACTTTTTAGTTCTCTGGGCAGAGTCCAAAATAAGGCACATAACAAACGAATCCCAGTTTTATTTTGATCTTATATTTAGATTTGACCTCCCTTTTGTTAGTTGATTGTCTTTTGTTACGTACTTTTTGCTACTATTATATTTATGCATGATTGCATGATTTCATACTTTGATTCTTTAATGCGCAACATTTATTGAAACATGGTCAAAAACAATACATGGAGAAATAGGAAACGAAAGACTTGCATAACACATCTTAATATGTCATTTTCAGGTAAGCAACATAACCCCCCATATTTACTTTATTTTGTATTTGTCAGATGACTCTTCATGTAACTAACAATTTGTATGTGTGCAGTACATCTCTTCTCACACTGAAAGACCCGACAAGTTATGAGTTATTATACAGTTATGATATCAGCAGCACAGGTGTTGAGGGATTTCAATGAAACACGCACCCTCTAATGCTGATACATAATGTAATATGCAAAACATGATCTGAAGTGGTCGCCTGCTGAGCTGATGATGGGTCTCTTGAGGGGTCAACAAGCTCATACGGAGAAATGAATCAGAACACATGCACACATACGCACACAGCGACAATTGAGGAGCACTGAGGAGTCCCAGCCCCCACACTATCCCCAAAAAAAAAACACCACACACACATACAGTCACGACAATAGCTGCGCACATTTGAGGCATGTGTGGGCACACATTGATTCCACTGGCCCCTGGGGAAAGTTGTCATCCAGCGTCCTCACAACCAACTCTTAACCCAAACTTATTTCATAACCAGAACATGCATGCTCAAATGATTTTTAAAGACTTTCTAGCCTCTAATTTGCTGCTAAGTTGTTTTTCATTAAACAGATTTAAAATGCTTCCCGTGAAGGTCTGCTGGCATATTGCATGATGTATGAGGCTCATTTCCAAGCGTAACAATGGGAATGTGTGCCTAATAGTTTTGATGCTGGGGGAATACCTGTGTCGAACTCGGTTGTTTTCCTGATTCTCTGACACTGGCAGGTGTGTACACTGTATTTTCCACAACGTGTGTGTGTGTCCTCTGCCTATATTTGTGAATTTGAAAAGAAAAAAGAACAAGACTGACGTGTAAGTAAGTTGAAGTCTGTGTGTTTTGAGGAATTCATTACATTTGCAGCTACAATCGCGCAGTGGGGATGCCAGAATGCGTACAGGAACACCGAGTAAGAATGCCGGCAGGTGTCAAGCGTTCATGTTGACACGCGCACCTGCCTGCACACACACACACACACACATGCTGTTGGATAGCACTATTGGGAGAGACAAACGGAGAGGAGAAGCTGCTGGCGGCTCAGATCAAGTACTCTGGTGCCTTCCTCCTATACGTGTGTGGCACTGCCCATGAGATTTATGTTGCTGAAGTGATGCAGGTGTAAGTGGACATATGCAAGTGGAGGGGAAGAAAAAGTCAGGGAGACCTTACAGGTACTCCAGGCCTGATGGTGGGAGAGAAAAGGCAGCACTGAAGTGATAAGGACAGAGAGGGAAACGCTGAAGAAGTGAGTGATAGCATCAGGTGTGAATCTAAGGCTGTAAAAATAATTATTTATTTGTTCAATCAATCCCTGGTTAAAATCAGCCATGCAGTAGATAGTTTGGGTGCATAAGAGGTGAGCTATGATATCAGTCTTTAATTGTAATGGCTGTTTCCCTCAATTCCATCACGGAAGTGTGCTAAAAAAATATAATTTGATTTATAAATGGACAGTAACTAAAGCAGTGACTACAACCATACTGATTCCATTGCCTGGAATAATAATGAGCCAAATAAGGAGGCTTTTATTCTTAACTGTCATGAAAAATAAGTATTAATCCACATGCTTGAGGTGCTTGTTCCTCTATTGATGTCAATTTGCTGGACTAAACCTACTACATGCCATAATGCTGTGCAGGAAGTTGGGCATCTCACTACTTGATTTTGCAAATGTTTCTGCCTCTAATTGTCAGTTTGGGCTGTTTTTTAAAGAGTCGTTAAAAGCGGGTTCGGACAATCTGTCTGCCACGTCGTCTTTTCCCTGTCAGAATGTCTGAAACAAAAACCACCCAGTGCTGCTTTACCTGTCAAAATGTCCACGCTGAAGAGTGTTCATTATAAGTGATAATTAAAGACGACTGACGGATAAGTTATTTTCCGTACACTGATGTATTTGTTGTGTATCATTACTAGATTTGTATTCAGGACATTCAAAGGCAGGTGAGGACAGAATGAGAAACTGTGTGAAGCAGAGCAACGAAGGTGTTTGTGTTAGTGTGAAAGAGAAAGTGATAATGTATTGGCAGCAGAGATATATTAAAGGCTGCAGCCCCAGGTCCCTGGCCTCCCGCCTCCTGGCCATCCTCACCTCTCCGATATTGGCTGTGTGTTTGTGTGTGTGTGTGTCGTTGCACGGACACAGATGTTACCCCGGTGAGTCGTGTGGCCTCTCATGCCTCAAAAGCGCAGAGATCAGTTCACCAAAATTGGCAGTGTGTGTTTGTGTGTGTGCATTTCTATGCGTGTGTGTGTAGCCGTACCGACACTGGCACCGCACCACACCACCTCAGTCACCTGTCATGCCCCGTCCTCCAGCCAACCCTCTGACCTTCCCCCAGCAGCAGGTGCAGATTCATCACTACAATTGTAAATCTTTTCGACCTAAGTGCAGCCTTTAATAAGGTTCCTCTTGAAATTTAAATTGACAGGAGGCTGTGGGTTGATATTACAGCTCCTGCCTCTCTAGCAGAGCTTTCTCTGTCACCATGGTTAATTCATTGTCACCCGGAGCATGTAATGCCTGCGGGGTATGAAGGGTTGTATTTTAGGTTCCATCCTGTTTTTTTTCCATGTTCCCGCTTGGTAGCACTGTGAACAGAATGTCTGGCTCAGTAATGCATGTATGTGTTTAATGGGCATTATCTTCCTGAACTAGCTTGACACCATCCATGAGTGCCTGGCAGACATTATCCAGTACATTTCTACAACTTAATGGTAATATCTTTCCAAAATGAACTTAATTTGCAAAAATAACCAAATTAAAAGTTTAAAAGGGTTAAGCAGTCCTGAAGCAGATCAACAATCAATCACTATCTTCCATGTAGTGACTTGTTAGCCTTCATCTTGTCTCTGCTTGTGTGCAGCAAGTCGTACTATTCTTAACTCGGTGAAGTCACCCTCATGCCTCCACATAACAGTTTTAACCAGTTTCACATAAAGGCCACATTAAACAAAATATTCCAATCTGTAATTTAACCTGCAATTGCAAGCAAAGCTAAGATTGCACACAGCAGTATCATTTTGGGGACTTCTATGAAGGGGTTAAATGGAGCCCGAGTATGCATTTTAAAACAGACCTGTGTTCTGTCATTCTATCTTAGTTTCTTCTTTGTAATTCTTTCACTCGTTTTCTCTTGACACATCAATCCCATCTTTGTCACTTGTGTTAATTTGTATTCTGCATAAAAGTCCCTTTCCCTCTGTTTTTCTTCTTCTGTCAGCGTCATCTCCCTCTTTTCGTAACCCCCTTTCTCGTTGGCTTTTCAAACACGCTTCTCATCTCGCATTTCACAACTCCGATCTTTCTTGTTCTTGCCTTTTTCTACGAATTTGCATTGCTTTGCCTCCTGCCTTTGTGTTTGTTGTTTCCCGTGATCAATTATCTCAGTTTCCTTGACTCTTTTTCTTTCTGCCTTCATCTCCTTTGCATCCCGCTCCTCTCCCATAGTTTTACCTCTCACTTTTGCTCTTTTATTACACTTTTTCTTGCCCTTTCCCTCCTCTTTGGTCTCTTGTGCCTCTGCTAAACATTCCCTCTCATCATTTATCTCTCTTCCTTCCCTGTCATTGTTTCTCACTTCTCTTCTTCATTCTCTTTGCTCCCATTAAATGTTTCTGTCATCTTTTCTCTCTCCCTGTCTCTTGTTCCTCCCGACCATGTTGTTTTTTTTCTGTTTGTTTTCTTTCAGCCATTTTTTTCTGCCTTTGTGCTCTTGCGAAGGATTCTCCAAATTACAGTAGGGTAAGTAAGGGGAAAAACTGTTAATGAGGTTTAAGTATGAAAATGTGCATAAATACACAGGAAACCCGGTTACTTTTTATTGGGTGAGAAGTATTTCTGCTATTCTACTCTGGTAGTTGCATGTTGCAAACTGCTCAAAAAAGCAGCAAAATGGGGAGGAAATGCGAAACAAGAAGGATGGGAGGGCGGACACGTAGGCAAAGGGCCAAACAGTGAGGAGAAAAGAGACAGATGGACGGAGACAGAGACTACGGGGTTAGACAGAGAGAGACTCCCAGCTCTCAGCCCCAACAGTCGTCATCCTGGTAAATGAACCTGGTGTGGTCCCTCTGTGCCAGTCCTCTCTTCATTAGACACAGACCACGGCTGGCTGTTAGAGGGCTGTGTCAAATTCTGAGCAAGTAAACAAGTCTGACGCAGAACCAGGGTTCCACGCGGCCAGATCTCTTTTACAGTATGTGTGCCTTCCTTCTCTCGGTTTCCACCCTCTGATATCTGTCAAAAATGGTTTGCAGCTCCATCTAGGGAAAGATATTCTTGTCCAAGCTGTGTTGCTTTGGCTTCAAATATTCTACTATTTGTCTCTACACAAAAGTCTAAATATAAAATAGTGGACTCATTTTAAAACAGGATAAACATGTGAATGCTCATCCTTTGTCTGTTTGTGTACATCTAAACGTGTTTGTCTTTAATGAATTTATTCATCGACACTGATCAGCCACTGTACATCTTACTCACATTTACCCTGTTACTGTAACCGTGTGTGTGTGCGTGTAATGGAGAGGCTGTGTATGTGTGTAATGCAGTGGGGTTAATTAGCTTCAGACCACTGCCATCTATCAACCGAATGCTCAGACTCTGGCCCCCGACAGCTCCATTACCGCCAGACACAAACAGACACCCACACATAACGGCTCATGTTGTTCACACACACTATTATACTGTATATCAATGCACACAGATGCAGAACTTGCACACAGCAACGAGTTGTTATTAACACAAAATCAGCCTCTGAGATAAGGCGGATTAGCTGAGTGTTGGTCAGGCTGTGGTTCAAGGGCACAGTTTAGGTCATAGACGCACTTCTTTTAGGTCTTCACATGACGAGGAATGTTACAGTATCTTCTTAAGAGACTGTTTAGACTGGAAGCCTTTATTTTGCCTTGAATATCTTTTGACTTCCCTTAAACCGTCCAAGTGGCATTTCAAAAGGTTGCCGTTAGCTGTTCATAGGTGCCTCATGCTTGAAAGCAGAGCACCGGTTGCTGACTATATAACATTTCTCACTTTGGAACAGTTTCACCTGATAGATTTCCAATTCTCTTCTTCGTCATTTCTTTGATTTTGTTTCCTCGTTTTCAATGTGGTGTTCCAGGTTCCTCTCCGAGAATGGATGAAACAAGCAAAGGGTGAATTTCCTCAATGTTGGTCCTCAGCAAGGAAGACACACACGGACAAATCCACTGTCCCGGATCATTAGGTCTGTTAAGGGTCAAATCCAGCTGTAAGTTATCTGTTCAGCTCCCCAGTGGGATTCAGCCTGATCTATAGTGAAGGATGAAACTGTTCCCCACTGTCGCCAAAGCCATTAAGGGATGGATGGGGCAGCCCTAGCTGTCTATAGGTGGCAGGAGTTCTAGGATATTGGCTTATATTGGTGTCACTTCCCCAGAGTTCACTCGGAAGACACTGGTGAGAGAATCATGAGTGGTTATTAAGAGCACCGTTAAAGAAACGTCTGAGACAAAAATGTGTTTTCCACCACAAAAAATGAGACATCATTAGCCTACTGGGGTGCATTGATTGTTGTCATGGAGGGAAAACATATTAGTTTGTGCTGTTTCAATAGTCTTTGCTTGGAGGGGAACGCAGTTCAATTAAGAATTAATCTCTGTTATTTTATGGCCAAGGGAAGTTCGTTCTATGTTTTCTTTGTGATCAATTCTCTGCTTAAGCAGAAGAAAGATTTAATATCTTTGCAGGATTGGCCAAATTGCTGTTCAGTGGCAGCCCCACTACATGAAATAGATGAGCTTGTGTTTGTTGTCTGCTAGATAAGTGTTCAGGCTTCTAATTAGGTGTAGTGGAGAGGTGCATGGACAACGTGCTGGTGGATGGTGAACGATGCAGTGCTATAAGCAAAGATTCAAAATGTATTGATTATTGAACGACGCAAAAAGACACCGTGCTGTGCATACATTTTAAATGTCCGTGTACTGTTTAGTGTGTTTGCAATCTCGCATGCAAAATGTATGTACAGCAAAGGTCTCCAACATTTGTTTAGTATGCAGTTGCATAATGCTTCTCGACTGAACACTTTCCAAAATGCCAATAGTTGTTGAGACATTTCACAGAGTCACAAATGTCATCCTCATGGTGGCGCTAGAGGAAAAGTCAGGGGATTGCCAAACTCACGAGGTTTTGTCCTATGGAACACACATGGCAATCGGTCCACTAACTGCTGTGATATTTTAGTCTGGACCAAAGTGGTGTGCTGACCGTTCTTAGAGCGAAGCCGGTAGCATGGCTTAAATAAATCTGAATGAGTATTGATTAAGGATGTTTACTGCAATGGAGCAAGTTGTGTTGCAAGAAACTCAAACAATACCATACCCCATTGATAAGAGTGTGTGACAGCGAGAAAGTGTTCCTCGTGCTAACTGAAACTGCAAATTCAACAGCACACACACACACACACACACACACACTTTCCCTTTTTCTCATACATCCTTGCATCCCCCCCCCCCTCACACACATTCATTAGACCAAATGGAATTAGGGGGATTGGATGCATAGGCCTAATCTTCTTCCCTACTGATGCGGGGAAACCAAACCTTTAATTCCTCCCCCCCAACTTCAACTCTAAAACTACCAGCTTTGAAAAAGGCTGCAGTCCGTCGCAACTTTCACAAGACATGAAATGTCAGGTGCCATCAAACGTACTCAGTCTAAGCAGGTTTCTGTGCCTATATGTGTGCGTCTGGGGAGAAGGGGGGATCTATGGTTGCGCGACTATAGAAATATCTGCAGAAATATTCATTTTTAGAAAGCACAGGTGTGGTTGTGGAAGACGGTGCCTGCAGCAGACAATATTGGATGTCACTGAATCTGTAATCTCTCTCTCTCTTTCTCCTTCGCCCCCTTACTGTTTTCGCTTCTCTCTGCTCTTACTCCTCTTACTCAGTAATGACTCGGGAAATATGACAAGAGGGTGACTGTGCGTTGTACACAAGTGTTTGTTTTTCACTGCATATGTCTCCGTTTCCAAGCTGCAGAGCGAAATAAGAAAAGATCAAAGTGCCAGGTTTGCCCAGGTCACAGGATTGCTTTCCCGTTGCTCTTGTGAACAGACAAATATCTCGTATTGTTGCAGCATGCATTCAGATCTCTTTGAAATGGATATTCACCTATTTAACTGCACATGGAGAGTAAAAGGACGAGTGAAACAGAGGAGTCACGCACACACACCCACACAAATACACATTAACACACATGCACGTAGGCACATATATACAGTGCAGAGTTGATTTACCAATTGTTTCCCTGTGCTGGCCCAGCTTTCTTTTATCTCCGTCTTCTATGAATTATACATACACGTCCTGAAGTGTATGAAAGTTTTGAAATTGTATTCCCCTGGTGGAGAGGACTAATAACAGTGCTGAAAGTGTCTCAAATGTGAAGTTCACAGAGAGAAATGGAAGGTTATTAAAGAAACAAAAGAGAAAAATAAAATAGTTTTGATCCAAAATTAGATATCCAGCTACTGAAAAACGAGATCGCCGTCTACTTAGTGGTGTGCATTGATCACTGTCTTGGAATTGAAACGTATTAGCTGTTTGCTCTTTCTGTTTGCCAGAGGAGGTGAATGATTACACTGCGGCGGTTAAGAATTAATTTTTGTTATTGCTTCGGCCCAAGAAGGTCTAATGCTTTTTCTTTGCGTCAAGCTCCTGAAGCAAGGAAGCCAAGCCTGGCGATTTCAGGGCTATTTGACAGCTGCTTGCTGCAGTGCTTCTGCACCACCAAAGAAGATCCCGCAAAACCCCAAAGGCTGGATCCCTGACCTTTTTTAAAATGGCAAAGACAAGTGTAGATGCAGGGTGGCAGGGGCTTCAGATGACGCTCAAAGGGAATAAAGACAGTGAGTGATGGGCTTTAGAAACATTCCAGTCACACACACACACAGTCTCGTGTGTGTGTGTGTTGGCAAGTACAGGGTCTTCCCTTGCTGTCCCCCTCTGTCAGGGGGAAAATCAATCTGCCCGTCAGCCATCTAACACCTTCCACCTGTTAGGCTACCTCTAGCAATACCTGTGTGTGTGTGTGTGTGTGTGTGTGTGTGTTTCTCCTGTCATTCTGTCAACCTCTGTCTCTCCATCCTCCCGTCTCCTTGTTGTGCTTTTTGTCTGTGTGTCCTCCTGTCTGGTCCCTGCTGTCTTTTTTTGTGTCCGTCTTCCTGCGTACAGCCTTCGTCTCTGTACCCTTTATCTGTCACCCGTTGATGCCACTAATACTGAAAAATGACTTTGCACCACCAACTTCCCTTTATGTTAACCTCTCCGTCTCATTCCACATTCGGATTCAAAATTATTTACCACTTTTTTCCTCCCTCCACACCCCCTTACATTTTCACGCTCACTTTGTTTGTTTGCTTCTTTCACATCTCTGAGCCAACAATAAGTCAACAGTGAGGCAGCTGAATTATTTAACATCCTTGATGACAACTTCTCTCATCCCAGAATTATTAATCACAGCTATCCACAGGGAGAGGGACGCATTTTATAGCTCTTTCCTACATATACATCCCAGTAAAAATATGCATGAGGGGGGAATAAAATAGAGAATTACCACAGCCTGACTCACCTTTTATATTTAAAGGATTTCTTTTCTGCAGGAGGGCACAGAAAATGTTTGTGGTGATGAATATTAAATTGAATGATTAATTGGTCCTCCCACATTACACATTTCAGTTTGCACACTGTTTTGCCCCACAATTGAGCCAAACAATTGAATCAACAAGCTGCATTTGAGCACTGCTCCTCTCCTCAATGTCTTCTTTTCTCTCTCCCCTTTTGTTGTCCAGATCCCCCAGATCAGCTACGCCTCCACGGCCCCAGAACTCAGTGACAACACCCGCTACGACTTCTTCTCCCGTGTGGTACCGCCGGACTCCTACCAGGCCCAGGCCATGATGGACATTGTCACGGCGATGGAGTGGAACTACGTGTCCACGCTGGCCTCGGAGGGCAACTATGGAGAGAGTGGCGTGGAGGCCTTCGTCCAAATCTCCAGAGAAACTGGTAGGAGCTCTGCCTCATCTTTTTTACATTCATTAAGAGCCAATGTGCCCAGAGCAGCATTAACTCTTCCAAACTGTTCTGATATATGGATGTTGGGTGGTTTGACACTGAAGTGTGGTCTAGGGACTCTCAGTGGTCCGTGATCCTGGGAAGTCCTCAGAAAAGGTAGGAAAGATTGACATTTGTAATCTTTAGTTGCACATTTAACCACTTTTACCTTTTCCAAGAGCAATGTAGCTACAGAAGGTTATCTTCAAATCTTCCCGTATCTCAACCCTTGGGGCAAACTTATCAAAACAGGGTCTATAGCCCAAATCTTTCTTCCAGTTCCTCAGGTAAAAGTGGCTGAAGGAGAAATCTACCAGAGGAGCTACCAGAGAAATCTGTTCTTTTCCCGCCGTTGGGATGTAATAACTATGGTATGATGTTCATAGTGCACTTTAGGGTATGATGCATGATCAGTGGCTTTAGCCTGTAATTTGAGGAGAACTATAGCAAGAGCAAACCTATTGTTTAAATCTCTACGGCAACTCCTGAGAAAACTCCACTGGTAAATTGCTGCCTGTAGACTGAGGCGAGACCAAGAGCCAAGACGGAGAGTTATCACAGCAAGAATTTGATGAGCAAGTGCAGCCATCTTCTTTATTAATTTTTTTTGGCTCTATATGCATGTAGGCTTTAACAATGGTGCAGGCTCTTATGTAAGCGTCAAGTCAGTGTCAAACATGTTTTGCTGCAATGCGTACCGTGCCTGGGAATTAGCAGGACACACTCTGAACATCTAATTAAAAGAAGAATCATTAGATAACACTAGTTAGTATATATTGGAGATGTACAGGTAGATGACAAATTTAAAGGACAAACCAGCATTAAGTGTCTTAGTAAGGTGTTGCACCTTAGCATAGATTCTGCAGGTCTCTGGAACTGTAGTGGAGGAACTGAACACCGTTGTTCCAAAAGATATTGCCACATTTGGTGTTTGATCGAGGCAGAGAACATGTTGGTGACCTTCCCTGAACAAGTATTGTCCAATTTTAAGAAAAGCATTAAACAGCTTGTTTCTTTGCTCAGTATTCTAGCACTAACATTGTTTCACAGATTCCCACAAATTTTGAGTGATAAACCCCTGTTATTATAGCAAACTGCAAACGCCCCGAGCTAGAAGGGACAGTATGAGAACAGCGGGGCTTAGTGAACACTCAATTGGATTGACAAGGCCATAACATCTGATTCCCATCATTTTCATACTCATCGAACCATTCAGGGACCCCTGGTGCCCTATACGGAAGCATTTGCAATGTTTTGTTATAATTTGTCACCTGTAGTCACTGAAAAAACAGGTTAGTTGCGTGGCTAGAAGGCAGGTAATGAACTGGTGTCAGCAGTGAAATACACAAGAGTACATTTCATACTCCAACTCCTTCATTAGCTAGTGGCAATGCAGATGAGAGTTAATTACACTCGAGTAAATGAGAGCGACGGGGATACAGAAAGGGAGACAAACGCAGAGAGACGGATCGCTTGTCTGCTTTGATGTGAGACTTAAAAGCACGGTCCCTGTGGTCCTGAGAGCATCGAGCATCAAATCAGTTTATGAAATCCTAGAAGTGATGTTGACAGATCAAAATGCTGCCGGTTTCACTGTTTTGTCTCACATATTTATTGAAAACGCATCACGTAGGATGTAAACAAATATTTACAGACTGACAGGGATAAAGGCACGTAAAGAATCCATTTGAGAGAGTATCCGTTGAGATCTTTCTCTCTGTTGATCCTTCCCCTCGTCTTTCCCTCCGTTGCTTTCTCGCCATTGTTTGTGTGCCGCTGCAGAGATGACGGCTCTCCGTATGTCCGGGCTGCTGTCTCTCCGTCCATCTCGGTCTCTGCGTGTGTTTGACGCCGGCTCGCCCAGGGCTGTGGCAGTCAGTTCATACATATTTACTGTAGTGTCAGATCAGCGTGTGCGTGCATGCCTTGGTAAAGGGTAAAGCATTCCTCAGCAATGTTTGTGTTCTGGGTGTCAGCAGATAGTGCACTCTCTTGCCCTCTGTCTGTGTGTGTGTGTGTGTGTGTGCGCGTGCGTATGGGAGGGCTACATGCTGTGACAGCAGTCAGTCAGTTGTTTACTCTCCGGCTCTGCAGATGTGAACAGAACCAAGAAGATGAAGGGATGAGAGAGCAGAAAAAAGGAGGGTGAAGAGGAGGGGTGAGAAAAGATTGACCAAAGACGGGGGGTGGGTGTGTGCTATAGTTGTGAATCAAGCTGCAGAGTGGGAGAAATAGATGGGGAGAAACGGAGAATAGCACATGAATGGGACAAGGAAGTGGGAACAGCGACAGAATAACGATGCACAGCACTCCCTGCCACAGGAAAGGAACATGCGCACACACACTCAAGATATAGACATATATGTATATGTCTTATCGGGGGTTACAGAGAGTGTGTGCAAGTGTGCTAGTGCTAATTACAGGACCTGTTTAGTTCTGCCCAGTCATGCCTTTCTGTGCTGGTCTTGTGCCACATTCAGAAAGTAAAATATTTACTTCCCCAGTTCAGTCCCTGAAACTGAATATGTCCTACTTGTGTGCTCCACAGCTGCTGTGTATCTCCACTCCCAGGAGGAGCTATGTGAGATATTCTGCACAACTAATTTTTCAGCCGCACAGCAGTCAGCAACATCTTTTTGTCTGCAAATGACTGCTTTTAGGGAGAACTTGAAATAACTTTAGATTTGAGGTTACTGCATTGAATGGATGCCAACCGGCCTGCTAAGACGCCAACCTTCGAAGAGTTGCTGAACTATATGGTCGTCACACAAATTTCTGTATCGACAGTGAATATCGGCATTGAATTGAATGCAATTTCATTGACTGTCAAAGCACGGATTCCACTGTGCTTTGCTTCTGTGAACAGTCAACAATATCGGAAGTGAAAAAGGTCTGTTGACCTTGGACTAGACCCTTCCAATTAAAGAAGGTAGCCGATGAAAATGTGGCAATACTTGTCAGAATTTTCTAGCTTTTGATTATAACTCAACAAACTTGCACGCCATGATTTATTGTATTGTAACCATGAAAGTAAATGTAAATAAAGTGGCATTCTCCTCTTTGCAGCTGGAAACATTTGCAACGCGGTGTAGCTCTATGGATGGCAATGTTGGGTCTGTCAGTCAGTTAGCCACTTTGCACCAGGGTGAAATTTCTCGACAACTACTGGATGGATTACTATGAGATTTTGTACAGACATTCATGGTCTGAGATCCCCTGACTTTTCACCTATTGCCATTATGAGCATAAGGTTAAAATTGTAATTTCTCCAAAACTTTAGTTTATAACCAAATACCTGCAAAACGAATGGCATTCCCATCAGCTTCAGCTGATCATCATAACACGCTAAGCTTGACGACAATGGTAAACATACAGTATGTACTAAACATCAGTATGTTGGCACTGTGAGTATGTTAACATTCTGACATTAGCATTTACCTCTGTGCACCGCTGTGCCCACGTACAGCCTCCAAGTACAACAATTGTTTCAGTGGGATTATGCATGACATATTGCTGCTATATTGATTTTTCAGTAAATATATGTATATACATTGATATTTCAATATATAGCAGGTGTTACAGAAATATATTCTTCATTACCGCATGGGTTTGCAGGTAAAATGTCACTTGCCAGTTATCGAGGCTTGTTTACTTCTTCACCTGTATTCAATCAATCAATCACATTTTTCATAAAGCACCTTTCAAACCGATCTAATGCAATTCAAAGTGCTTTACAAGCGACTGACAAAAACGTAGGATGTTAAAATGGGTTTAGAGACTGATGCACACCAAAACAACATAATAAATCCATTGTTGGAGGGATATTGTTTCACTAATGCTGCAACTTTTTCAGTTTTCAGAGGATTAACTTCAAAAGTCTCATTGTCTCATCCTGCGTTTATCCAGCAGCACAATTGTAAAACATTTCTGCAGTTTGCTCAACCATGCCTACATGCCCAAACGTATTCACCATGACCTGCGGCATATGCAGCCTAGTGTGTTGTCGTCACCCCCAGCCATGGCTTTCCAGTCATGCAGAACTAGTAACAGACACAGCTCAGTGAGCGCGGGCCAAACGTGTTTACTCATCATTACTAAGTGTTCACAAACTGGGTGCATAACGCAGGACTTTGGATTTTGCACACAATAAGCTGACATAAGGCCAGTGATCAAAGGTTAATGAACAAATAATGCTAAGGTCAACATGGGGAGATTTATCAGGGAGTGCTTTCAAAGGTCATGCAGGAAGGTAGCGGTCCATTTGTAGTAAGAGTATGTAGTGTAGTAATTTTTCAGTTACTTCTTTCTCACCGAAAGGGCAGAGTGCAAAATCATTCAATCAAGCATTTCATTTTATTGTTCAGTTAGTGAAAGCGCCACAAAACGGGTCATACATCCCAGGTCTTTCAGCTGAAGTCTGAGGTCTCCCTACTCACTATGCCACCCTGCTGCTAAGAGACTACAACCTCCTATTTCACGCTGTGTTTGGAGCATATGGATCGCTGTGCTATAAAACAAGAGGCGTCAGCGCACTCACCAAAGAGGAGGGGCTCTTTTTTTTTTTTTTTTTTTAAATCAAGTCACGGCCGTTTCTCCTTCCAGTACCCTTTCTCACCTCCCCATGGAATCCATCGGGGATTAAAACGACCACATCTACATTCAGACACACTTCAGACAGAGGGAGGGTGGATGTGTGCGAGGGGGAAGGGGACTTTGTGTCAATGAGAGAGGCTGTGGGTGAATCCGTAAGTGTGCATGGTAACCTGTAAGCTAAAGGAGAGAGAAGAGTTTGTGTGTGGACTGAATTCACTGACTCAGAACAGTCACCACGCCCTGACACTGGTCGCTCGACAGAAGCTCCTGAAGGCAGCAATGAAGAGGAGACGAAAAGGAGCAGGAGAAAATGATTAAATGTTTATCTCCAGATTCATTTAATTAATTCGTTCTCTGGCTCTAAACTAATCTCCCGCCTTTTTGCTTAGCGTTGCCTCTTTATTTCGCTTTCAGTCCACTCTTCCCCTCCACAGTGGAGTCGGTCCTTGTCATTAGCCAAGTCTTGCACTGGCTTATGTTGTTTTATTCAGGCAAGAGGAATCGTACATTAATTGAAATGCATTGTGATGCATATTACGCACAAAAGATATCCATTCATAGACCACACTCGTGTCGGGATATCATTTAGAAATTATAGTATATGTATATTATTATTCATGAGGATATTGAAGTGAATTGGTAACTTCTCTACACAGTTGCAGCACCATTCATACAATACAATGATCTTAGTGAATTAATTTGATTATACTACATTACAACATTCATTGTGAATATAATACAATAAGGCTGTAGTTAAAGAGCCTATTCTAAGAGATTGATATGTTTTACATGTTGTATATGGATTCTCAAATGTATCACACAGTGACAGGGATTATATTGAACACAAGGTTCTCTAACACACACACACAAACACAGATAAATGCTCAAGAAGTCATGCGAGGCACACAAAAACACTCCCTCTAACTCACACTCAGCTGACACCGTATCTCTCTCGGGTCGGTTTAGCTCTTTGTTTCTTGTCCTTGATTACACTCCGCTTACAACTTAAGACTGATGCTATTCATCACCACACACACACACCCACACACACACACACAGGCAGGACAAACATCAGCCCATCCATTTGTAACTAATTACACCAGCCTTGGTTTTCATCTCAATGTGAAGCTGTCTTTCTTGTCTTCATGAAAGGGCCCAAAGTCTCAGTTGCTTGTAGACTTGTTTATGCTATTGGTTTGTGGTCTGTTCATCCTTCTTAAATTGAGTTCTGGTATGTATCAAACCTTTTATGTGTTTCTATGTATGTGTGTATAGGTTTATCCACGGTGAGTGCGTTGAGTGTGTGTGCGTTACAGTTTCATGGAATGAAACATGTATAAAGTAATAGCTTTCCTTGTTTTGCTGAAAATGCTTTGTGTGATTTTTACTCTAAAATATAAATGATCTTGAAGAGGTCATTAACATTTTTCTGAGTCTTTAGATTCTATTATAAACGGGCTGATGTTAGCCTTATGTTGCCAATCTCTCACCTAGGTGGAATTGACAATATCTATTAGGAGTTAACAGCTCTCTGTGGATGGCAGTCGTATTGCCAGAGGTTGTCTGGAGATGGTAATTATTACCTGAGCAGCTCTGTGAATTTTATCCCAACCTGCTGAAATGGCCATTTTTTTTGCCATTTCCCCCAGCGCCCCAATATAAAGTCAGACAGAAATTTCCTACTGATTTCCAGAAAACTCTGGGGTTGCCTGTGACACTTTTTCAACCTGTAAAACCATCTCAGTATTTTTAGCCACCTCTCAGTGATTAGAAGTGGTAGGGAATTGAAGGAATAATTAGATTTGCCTCCTACAAAGCAGTTTTGCTGACATGCAGTGCGTTACATAGCGGATTTCAAGGCCCTGCAGACTTGGCTTGTTTGAGCAGAATCACATTGGCAAGCTGAAGTTTCAGAGCATACGAAAGCTCACTTACCCATGTAAAGGGACAGTGCAACACATACTACAGACTGCATATGCCTTTGTACGGTGTTGGCCATGTTGAAATGTGCTTCAGTGCCTCTACTCCACGTTGCTCCATGCTATCAATTAGATGTATAGTGTCCATTTCAGGTCCAGTGATTTTCTTGACAGAGGTGAGAACCCCTCATATTCCCTGGATGGAAGGTGGCAGACGGATTCAGAGCTAGAGGGAGAGAAATACGGTATTGGGGTGTGTGTACACACACACACACACACAGACACACTATGTATATGTGTGTGTGCACTCTATTTTCCATCCCTATTTGGCCTCTTCGTGTCCACCAAGAGATCGGGGAGAGAAAAAGCTCAGCCAGTTGCTGCTAAGCCCCAAAAGTAATTTCGGCAATATTACTGCAGCAGTTGGTACACAAAGGTGTGTGTTTGTGCACGCGTGAGTATGCTGGAGTGTGTGTGCAGATTATGTTGACAAAGGTGTGCGTGTGATTTCACTGTGATTTTTTTAGGAATGCGTGTTTGTTTATGTGGGTATATTAATGAGTGGATGTGTGTTTATGCGAGCGGGTCTGTCTGTGTGCTGGTTCGAAGTGAGAGTGTGTGTTGTGTTGTCCGGGAGTAGGAATCTGCCTGCACAACCTAAAAGCACTCTCAAGCCTCTTCGCCGTTCTGCTCCAGTAACTTAAGGTGTTTTCTCTCTCCTGCCTCATCTTCTTTTTTTATCCTCTCGCTCTCTCTTTCTCGATTTTTCGGGGCTCTGAGGTCACAGTTAAAATAAATGACAAGAACCGGTGTTGGCTGGCACACTGCAAAAAAAAAAAAATACTTGTTTGACTCTACAACCTTTCAGAGGCGCTTTCACAGTTCCATCCCAGAGGTCCAACCCAAAACTAACCAACCAACTTTACTGCGTGCACAGGACCAGAGACATGCACATAGGCTTAAAATAACTAAAGGACTAAAACTGTTAAGTGCTTTTTTACTGTGGAAAGTGTAGAGTTCACCAAATATTTTAGCATGAAGGAATCACAGACAGAAACCGGAATGTACCTTGTAATGATGACAAAGCATATACACAGCACAAACGCATACCTGCAGTACATACAGATACAGGATATATTGAAACATACAGACGCTAATGAAAGTTTACATTTATTTCTTTATTTCAGTTTCAGTGAACTTCACTTCCTCTCATTTAAATGCAATCCTCTTTCAGTGCATCAGTTAAAAAGTTTCACCATAATACAAACTGTCACTTGGATGATTTTGGGGAAAGGCTTAGTGTAGCTTAGTGGCTTAAAGCTGGAAGCGTCATTTGTAGGAAATGAGATTTACAGTCGGCGATCAAAGCAGAATTTAACTTTGATGTTGTCAGCCTCTCGTGATCACATCCAAACCAATGTATGTTGACGCAAAAAGGCGTAGAAAATTAGACTCCTTATTCCTACTCAGCAAACGGAGGGAGGAACACAAGGCATGAAGCAAAATGTAATAATGAGCACTGAATACAATGACAAACAGACAATAGTGGTACTGTGATGTTGACAGTTGGATCACTTTTAAACATGCCGCAATATAGACGAAGGAAATCTGATGCATGATTCGTATATTTCGTAATGTAAAATGAAATGAAACCAACCAGAAACCAGTCATGGATAATAAATCATTAATGTCTTCTTTCTTTCTTTAATGCTGTAAGCGAGTTTAGTCAACCATTCAACACAGAACAAATGGCTGAATTCAAATGCACAGGTGCTTTTACTATGGCTTCAAAAAGTGGAGGCAGCACATGGTATTATAGTAAAGGGAACATCTTTAATTACATTTCCTAATCTCGGGTCAGTTGGAACAGCTAGACCCGGTTCCTTCTGTGTCGGTCCCATTTCCTTAAGGTCAGTGTAAACCCTGGTGCAATTGCTCTCTCGGGACTATTTGTATTCAGGTTTGTGTTTTCTGTTAAATGCTTTGATCCAGATCAGTTTTGGTTTGGGCTACATCTTGTTTGACCCATGAAAACTCGAACTGCTTCAGGAATCAGTCTTTTTTGCAGGTCCTGTTTTTAACATGGTTTAATCAATGTCTTTGCACAAATCAACCAACAGCAGTTTGTTAGTTTAATAAATGGCAGTAGATCTGTCCAGTGTTTACTGCCTTGTCTAAACAGGTGCAACAACCTTGATCTTAATCTACACAAAAAAGCTGTCTCAATTTCTTGTTAAGTGATTTCTTGGAAATTCAGTGACCAGTAGTTCACTATGAGAGGCATTCAAACTGAACTACAGTCCTAGGTTGGACTTTGAGGAGGACTTTTCATTCGCCTTTCTAGTAGAATATTTCTGGCATATGGCTAGTCTCTCTTCAGCTGGACCAGATCAGGCATGATGCACAGGGCCTCACACACATACACACATACACACACACACAGACAAATGAGTCCTGCTGCCTTCCACCTGGCAGGACCAGCGAGCGAAACTCTGATGAGCTTACTAGGGATGCCTGTAGTTACACTCTGCCTTGCTGCTAATAAATCAAACTTGGATAACTACACATGCATGTGCATGGACAACGTCTCATATCGTCTCTCTGTCGTAATACACAAATACACAACCACAATAACACACATACACATACACACATAGCCCAACAGGCTGATGGATGGTGAGCTGGCAGAGGCTGATTAGCTGGAGTGAATGGGGCTGAATTGCAACTCTGTCTGCGCTGCAATTGCATTGTCACTTCGACAACGCACTGCTGGAATGCCAGGATGTGGGACAAGTAATCGATGCTCTCCATCTGTCTCTTTGTCTGTTTATTTCGCTCAAATAATTTTTCAGTTTCTCTGATTTTTTTCCTTTTATTTTTTTTTTGTTTCCCTGTCTTGTCTCCTCCTTCACTTTTGCTCATTGCTCTGCCATCCTCTGTCCTTTCCGCTGTCCTGTTCCTGGAGTAGAACTGCTGGCTTTTTTTTCTACAATTTGCCTTAAACACAGTAAAAATGTTCCCGACATGCCCTTGCACTTTTCATATTACACTTCTCCTTTTATTTGACAGTTCACCCACTCTCGTTTAACTTTTTCTCAGCCATCCTTTTCTCCTGACCTCTCCCCTCTCCTTCTCAACTATTCCAGCGTATGTGTCATCCATCTGTATTTGTGCCCAGACTTTAAAGGCACATAAATTTCTATCTCCACATCTGCACTCATCTGAATTTACTGAACCTGAATTTCAAGACTCATATTAAATGTTTTCACTCTTGTAAATGCTTCTGAATTGAAATCAGACATGAATTCTGTTACTGTTTATTACATTATCTCTAAAATGTTTCTGCTAAAACATACTGAGAAGAAATGGAAGAAGATGTATGAGCCTCCAGCCTTTGTTTGCATTTAAAAAAAAATTCTCCTTACCCCTTAAAGTTTAACTTCTGTTCCGTATTCAAGAGTCTTCAAGAATTCAGTGTGACGATGTTGATGTCTGGCCCAGACGGAATAATTAAGTGCAGCGATATGTAAATTCATATTGACTGTAAGGCTAGAAAAAACCCGCAGCACAATCTGAAAGTAAAAACAGAACGAGAGACTTGCGGTATACTGTTTGAATACACAATTTCCTCAAGGAAGATTCTCTTCATCTAATGCAATCTATACACCACGTGCCCTCGGACTCTTAACGCAGTCTGTAACATTGTAAAAAGAAAAGTTGGTCGACTCTCACCTATCAAAGTCCTGTGCTTTTCTTACATTGGCTGCCCTCATATTTACATCTAAATGACTGTTGATGGCGACAGAGGTAGCACAGGCCCAATTATGTGACGGAGTTGGCAGTGGAACCTGACAAATGATGGGTAAAGGCGGAGGCTTGGAGGCATTTCTGAACACTCTCCACTCTCACAAACATAGCTGAGTCTCCATAGTTTGACTCTGACAGAGTAATTTATTCCCACTCCGCCAGCACGGAACCACGGATTTAAAAGTTTCACCACTTATCCTAGCCTTCACCATTTTTCACCGTAGAATGAAACTGTTATTATTCAAAAGAGAAATGGGAATTTATGCAGGCTTAGACATGGCCTTATATCTTCACTTACTTCTTCCTTTCCTGCCTTTGTATCTCCCCCCCCTCGCCCCCTGTTTACTGCTTTTGTGTATTTCATTATGTGGTACTGGTGCTGCAACGTCTGTTTAATTTTTCTTGGGCGAACACTGCCTGCGTGTTTCTGCATCCTTTTTTTTTTTTTTCTTTTCTGTCTGTCTAACTTTACTCAGGGTTCAGATGTCACGGACGTGGCACAGATCAGTTCATATTGATCTGTTAATTCAAGTGATAGATGCTGGCATTGGCTCCATGTAAATTTAATTTAGGCTTTCAAACTCAGCAGAGTTGATTCTCAAAGAAGTTCAATGCCCGGTATACAAGATTTTAAGATCAGATATTTCATAAATATATTATTTCAAAGTGGCAAGTTGTAAGTTTTCCAACCTGACTAGATGCTTGAATTTCTTTTTTCCTTCGTGTCATGCTGCTTTACATACTCATTATCTGCTCTCTCTTTGATGGGAAGATGTGCTTTATGTTTTCAGATCGTTAATTTGTGAATATAGTTGACATCAAACCATATGCAGCGTTGCCTCCACATCTCCTTCTCTTGACTACTTGTGACTCGTAGAGTGACGGCGTGTTGGGAACGGTGTTGAGCTTGAACAGCTGGTGGTGGCACCTAAAACATATCCATAGGCATGTTTGCATTATACCCACAGAGACAATCGGGACAAAACATACACACACAAACACGCTGAAAATGTAACACTGTTGACGCTGAATTTGAGTGTGAACGTGTGAAATACTGTCGCTGTTTCATGTGATGAGAGATGGAAAAGATGAGGAAAGAAAGAAATTAGCTACTTGGAGGAGGGGGGGATGAAGCTAGAACTCCAAACTAAGGTGATGATATGTCAAGAGATTAGCGGAAAGGGGAATGGAAGGTGCAAATGTGACGAGACAACTCACTTTACTTACGAACATGCGTGCAATTTGTGAAACCCATGCATACGTTTAAAGAGGCTTACACTCATATCTGTCTTATGTCAGACACACATTAAGCAAATATTTTATTGGCCATGTTCTGCATTATTTATTTAAACATTACAGGTCATGAAAATGTCAGTGGGTTGAAATTATTACAGCATCTACGTTTACTGTATAAATCCTGGCAGAAATTTGAACAGAGGTGAAGATAAATATTGCAGACCTATTTTGAAACCATCCCCTTTTTTCTTCATCCCATTAAACCTTTGCACGCTCTGAAAGTCATGCCAGATATATACATAAAATGTGTTTACCCATCAACCCTGTTAGGTGGAAGCGAGGGCAGACGAGCAGCAAGACACGTATAACGCGCTAACTCATTATCAATTCTATAAGGGCTTGATTTAGTGAATGACTACTGTATTTAAAAGCGAGAACAATGCACATTTTCAGTCATTGACATTCTAAGTGGGTCCAGGTTGCAGTGTTTGCCAACGGCTGACAGGAAGTAAAACTTGGGACAAAAATGATTTCCTGGTGACACAATCCCAATTAAATCGGTGCATTCAGTTACTCTCATTGTGTTCACCAGCTGGTGGGAAGTTCCAAACATCTGGGGTGTCCACGTCGGATGCCAAACCTGGGGGACAAATGGTAAGCAAACACTTGCGATCCTGCAGCCTCTAAGTCATTTCAAACAATAGTTTACAATTCTAATCAAAAGATTTTGATATGCAATGTTTGGTCTGTCCAGAATTGTAGATCAGTTGTTTAGCGCTTGTTTAAAAATCTATAGTCGCTGGTAACAACTCATGCCTCACTTGCACAACATGAAGTATCTTTCTTTCTTTTTTTTTTTTTTACCAGCTGATATTTACGATTTGAACTGCTATCTTATTTTAGCTAGGCTAAAGCAGTTGCAGTGAGGAGTGACAGAAAAAATGTTGTGACTGAGCGGTAGAGATAATATCAATATGCCCCAACACTTTAACACTATAAACTACTAGCTTACTATTGCGATACGTTGTCGTTCAGGGGTGTGGTATACCAGGCAACGTCATAGATTCTTTGCTGATTTATTGGCGGTCTGAAAGAAAGAACTACTAGATTTACTCTGGGAAAGGGAAACCTCTGCTGCAATTACCACTATAATATGAGACCATTATAAATTGAGTGTGTAAATAAGTGACAGTACACATAATTTGCTAACTCATAAAAATGTATTAATGTACTTTGAATGCAATTATTGTGAAATTCTGAGTAACCAGAAGCGAGGTGTTGATGCTCTGGTCTGCAAAAAAAAAAGAAGCCATTTGGTCAACATTTGCGGGACTTCAGTCAACAGCAGAAGCAAACTGCCGTCTTGTTGCCATGGTGATTCTTTTTTTTTTTTTCACGAAAAGTCCAAACAGTGAGGAGAAGCATACTCTGGCTTATTTACCACTTACTTGTTGGAACAGAAAAAACCCAGCAGAGACACTAGCACACTCGAATAGATGTGTTTGCTATGTTTCAGCAGCTGTGTACCTTAGTCAGACGGAAAGGTTGACATCTTTTGTAACTTTTGTGGCAGGCTTGTGATCGCAGGTACAACACCATGTATTACCACAGTTGAATGAAACATGAAGGTGGTATGAGTGTGTTGGAAGTTTCCAGTACCTACAAATACTAATAGAGTATCCTGACTCATTATATACTACATCATACACATGCATTAAATATTCTATATGTTCAGAGAGGATCGGGAATAGTCTTTCACCTATTCAAACTTAATTTCTCCTTTCATTCCTTTTGTACTTATCTTTTACGCTGTTATTTATGTATAAATTCCTCCTGCTGCCTTTCTCTTCCTCTTTTTCTCTCTTTCGCTATCCTTTGATGTGAGATTTTGAGGTTAATATGTTAATTTATGCAGGAATTTAATTAAAGGAATACCATCATTCATGTTTGTATTCTTCTATCAAGCAATTTCTGTGCACAAAATACAAGTGCTCACATGGATACTGAGACTGCAGGGCCTTCTCATTTAAACTGTGGATACTTTTATTTTCTGGTATATATCAGGTTTTTATTGGACAGACTGGCAACCAAAGTACCTAAACACAGACCGACATCCAGTAAAATATCTAGTTAAAATGAAAGAGGTGAGCATTACTCATGCATTGATTTTAAAAAAAATCCATTCCTCACAAATTATTTATTTAGTCGTATGGTTGAATTCATTACTTGAATGTGTTTTTTGGACTTGGCTGCTGTGTTGCCATGGCAGCAGAGACAGAGAGGTAAAGGGAAGCAGGCAGGGAAGCAGGGACGGGGCGGCAGAGTTTTGTCAGTGTGGTCCGTGTGTGTGTGTGTGTGTGTGTGTGTGAGAGTGTATACTCAATACAGTTTGAATGTTAGACCTTAAACATTTTGGCCAATGCACGTTTTCTTTAGGGTTAAGGTTGGGATTCAGGCTAATATTTCAGTTAGAGTTAAAACGTTTTTAAAAGGGCTATGGATATAGTGCAGTTTGGGTGCCTGCAAATAATAAGTCCTGTCAGAAGTGTGGAGAACTAGCAAACAAAAAATAATGGTTTGCACCTGTTTCTCCAGGAGGTGCCGACCCTATTCTAAATTCATGAGGTAGAAAATACAAGGAAATGTGCTGCTCAACAAGCAGTGTTTTGTTGCTTCCGTTACCTCCAAGACTTTGTGTGTGTGTATGTGTGTGTGTGTTTGTGGTGGTCGATGCTGGACTCACAATGCACATGCCTCTGGCATAGCAGACTGCAGGAACCTTTCAGTGAAAGAGAAGAATATGTGTCTTAGTCTCTCTCCGCAGTCCTACTTTTTGTTTTTCCTTTTCTTTTTTTTGTCTGTCTCTCCTGCAGGCAGTCTTCATCTCTTGATCTCTCCTACCTTCTCTGCACGCACACATCGATACAAGCGCCTTAATTTAATGGAGTGCTAGTAGTCCGTTATGAGAGACGATGCGATCTCATCTCAGGAGGTCACATTATTACCTCGCCTCTGTGGAGTACCTCGGGCAATTTACATGCATGTGTTTGTATCCTGAACTGTGAGTGCCTGTGCTGCGTGCGTGTGTTGTACTGCAGGTACATGGCTTTGTGCGTGTCGAAATAACGTCCTGGCCTGTAGATCATGCAGATTAACCTTCACAATTGAGGATTGTTTTGATGACAACCCGAGAGCCTTAAACCAATAGTGTTTTCACTTGAGATCACACCCACAGTCGGTATGGGCACAGTTAGTTTAGTTAGAAGTTAGTTTTGAACTTGTATTGCAGGATATGGATGACTTGACTGTTTCCTACTCAAACTTGTTTTCAGACCCTGAAAGATGAAAATGACAGAATGAGACAGATAACAAGGTAACACTATGCTCATGAAAGTTTCAGCGTGTGTGTGGCGCACTTGAAAGGGTATCTGAATGTGTATATATCTACGTCTCCCTGTGCCTATTTTGATGTCCTGATTAGCAGTGTTTATATTTAGATCATATTAATCTGCTCAAAGTATACATTCCCCAAGGCGTGCGCAATCTCTCTCTCTCTCACACACACACACACACACACACACACACACACACACACACACACACACACACACACACACACACACACACACACACACACAGACACACTGGGAGATAGTCATCAGCCGAGCTCATAGGTCCATAGATGATGATGATGATGATGATGATAATAATAATAATAGGACCCTAAGCTTGTTTATTGGTCAATCATGATACACACGTGCAGAGAACACACACATACAATCTCTGCTTTTAACCCATCCGGCCGTCGTCCTTTCCGAGGGGAGCTGGAGCAGTGGTCAGCCTTCCATGCTGACAGGGGACCAAATCTAGTGCATGTGCCCTGTCCTGTCTTGGTCTACACACAGCCCAGTATGAACCAATAGTGCAAATTGTTAATTACATAAAGTCATAAGAGCCAGCGTAATGTTACACTCCTGGCACTTTAATTATTTTAACTCAATGTGCAGTCACTGTTAAGAGATTCACCACTGGAATCAGAACGCCACCCCAAGGGATGAAAGTCAACAACTTCCGGAACCACAGCTGATATATGGACAGCTTGTCTCAGTGTATTGAAGTTTATCATCAACCAAACCACCCAGCAAGTGGAATACAAATCTGATGAGTGTAGGGATGGATATAAAAGCACTGATTAGGTCTTTAAGAGAGAAGAGAAAGAAGATGAGCAGGAGTGTTTGTTTCATTAGTTCACTTGGCTTCCTTTGCTAGCTATCTTCTGCTCTCAGTGTTGCCAGTTTTGCATCCTTTCAATAAAAACTCCAAGAAAGATCCATTAAATTTCACCTGAAGTAAGTGTCACCGATTTCCTCGAGGCTACGGTATCCCCATCTGCTTCTGTGGTCCATCTGCTTTTTCAATTATAGAACTTTATGAAAAAGATGCGCCTCTAATATGCCAGATACCTGCCTGGTAGCCAAAAAAAGTAAGTAAGCAAGTTTGCTTTTATTATATCAGGTGCTTAGAATCTACCAAAACAACTGGGGGAAATGGCAAATTAGCAAAAGGAGCAAATTCCAAACTCAACATGCATGAAATCAGGATTGGACATGAATAAATTGCACACTAACAAATCTGTACTTGTGAGCCCTAAAACCTCAAATGTGTTTGTGCTCACTCTGTAGCTCTTAATCTCTCTTATTCCTTCTATACAGCCTCTTCTTCAGTATGTCCTTAAGTTGATGAGTAGGATGAGGGGATGGCTGTGTGTGTGTGTGTGTGTGTGTGTCATTCTCCTTAGTGCAGGCGTCTTAACTGTATGTGTCAATATGTACGAGTGCCGATATGCACACACAGGCCTGTGTGTTCTGCGCGCATGTAACAAATCCCTGCAGTGTGATGGCCTTAAGCCCTATGCTCCCTCAGAATCGCTCAGAAGAGTCAAATCCAGAGGCTTAGGCAAATTACACACACTTACACATGCTCCTAAACACACACAAACACACACATTCGGGCTTTCGTACTCCCATATCTTCTCTGTCACTCCTTTGCTGCATCCTTACACACACCTGGGTTCTGCAGCAGTCCTCTCCTCTCCTCTCCTCTCCCTCCTGTTGGTTCAAAGATTTGATTTCTCTTTGTTTATCCCCCAATTTCTCCACACTTACCCCTCTCAGTTGAGGCATTCCCTCTTCACTCTCTGCAAACCGGTGGGAGAACAGACAGTCATATATTCACTCAGGCGTAAAGGCAGAATGGCCTCCTCATGGAATCGAAAGGTCGATGATTTCGGAAACACCACACTGAGCTCTAAAACAAGCACGCACACCCACCCACCCACACACACACACACACGGATAACATGTCGACCCTGCCAAAGCTTTTTTGGCTTATTGTATTATACTTCTTCCCCTATGGCGGGAAAGACCATATGTCTTCATGTGGCTCCTCCTGTGGGTTTGTGCGCCTGTGCACGCTTGCATGCGTGCGTATGTGTGCTCCACGCCACCCTGCAATGTGTTATATCCCAGCGTGTGCATGTGTCCGTTCAAGCAGGGAGGGAGGCTGCTGGCAAGTTTTGGCGGAAGGATTGTAAACTGTAGACACGAGAGGGAACGTATTCTTGCCCCGGAGCTCTCCTCTCTCTCTGACTGGCTTTTTCCAATATCAAATATCCACTATTCAAAGCATGTAACAGCCTTTTATGCTATCTGGTATGAATGTAATTCTGACAATCAATTAATTCTTCTTAGGCAAGAAAAGAGTTATTAATGTGGAAATTCTGTTGGATAATTCAGGTTTACAAAATAGCTCAGTTTTATAAGACGTAATTAGAGAAATATTGAGCATTTGACATTACTGTAGGTAATTATTGTTTTTCACAATGGGCGTTTCAGTATGAGGCCCTTCAACAACCATCCTTCAACTAATTAAACTGCCTGCTTTTAAATGAGCTTAATTGTTAGTGCAGCTGCCTGTCCAACTGCCAGGCACAGACGAGTAGATGATCACTCTGACTGGAAGCCACGGGGATGTAAAGCGGAGGATCATTATCCCGCTCCAGTATATTACTGTTCGCTAGGCTCGCACAGAAGGCTATCAGTGTTGGATTTTCTCTCTTTTTATATAATGAACGGAGCAACAAATTATCGGGTTTTTTTGGTCAAAACGTTCTGAATCTGCTACACTAACAACTGAGCCATGGCTTGCTTTGAAAGGTTTTTGAAGGACGAATGGTAGGAGAGTTGTACCATGTGTGATGTTGCCTGTAACGCCCTACGAGTCCTTCCTGGCATAAATGATTACAGTGTCATTTATACAGCAAGGCCAGAGTGTGTTATTCATTTTGTTCTTATGCTTTTTTTCTGTAGGTTTTATTCAAAATGTAAAAATATTCAGAAATGCTAAATATTATTTCTGCTTGAGCCATGACTCGTGGCTTGAGTTAACGTATTCTGGTTGTTTTTGTTGTGTGCATAAATGGGTGTATCTCTTTTAGATTGATATTGCCTTGTGTATCCACCTCTCCTCTCCTCCATATTCTGCCCTTTTTCTTGTGGTTCTGTTCTACAATATCAAAAATGTGCTGTATTCTTTGCTGCTATAATGAACCAGTTTCTCTGTAGGGATCCTCCAAGTTTCGTCTTATCAGAAACAAACCACCAAACAAACACACTTGAATCCACAATACAGTGAGCACATGGTCCGCACCCCTGGCCCCATTAATCACCAGAGCAGACCTGGCATTCAAATGGAGCTGGCCTAGTCTATTACCAGGGGGATGTGTTTGGTTTCAAACAGCTGTGGTTTGCCTGCCGATGCTCCTGTGGGCCGCTGCTGCATTTTGTCTTGCTAAACCTAAAACTGCAAACCTGAAAATGAGAAACGGATGCAAGTGGAAGCGAGTGGAGCAGAGTGAGAAATAAGTAAGAGAAAGAAAGATGTAGAGTGAGAAAGATGAGCGATATGGGGAGGGAATAGAAATCTCATCAGCCCCTCCACGTCTCACTTTCTCTCTCAGTTTTACCAGCAGTGGAGACAGACTAGCCCTGCAGTCAAACGCAGGTGTTAGTCAGACTATAAATGGAGCGAGGATTTAATGTTTCCCTACGAGGTGAATACCAATGACATTCAATTTCAGTAATATATTGAGCACACCACAAACAATAAAGTTTGTCTCCAGACTTGACACCTATCAGAGCTAAGACCAGGCTTGTCTCATTAACCTCTAATAGACCAAGAATATTCCCTTTTCATCAGAATGAAGTGAGCATTTTCTTGTTGACCTAAAGTGACACTGGTTTAGAACCAAACTGGGTTTGTTCCATTTACTTTAAATAGATCGCCTGCCATGCAAGGAAAAAGTAATGAACTAGTTTCCACTAACTTCAGTAGAAAGTTGGCTTATTATTTTACACCTGTCAAGTTTTCCATTCTCAGACAGCAGATTTACCGATTACAATGTAGTCATTTTTGAAACAATGGGATCTTGAATTCAGACGGAGGTAGACAAAAGCAGGCTTCTCATTTCCAGGCAGCGGTTGCTGATTGTATCACCTGTAGCTAGCTAATCTGGCAAACGTTAGTTCCATGCGTCTCTGCCTGACGTTTTGATATTTCAAGCTGACTCATTTTATACACTTGATACATTATGATACTGTGCTTAAAGACCGACGCTAAAGCTGCATCTGCCCCAGGCACATGGAAGACAGAGAAATGAAAAGACAACATTGTTCTTGTTTTACAGTATAGAGCTTGTATATGAAGTATTATATGCATGATACAGTAAAAAACAGACTGCTGTTTTATTCTAACATAAACCTGTAGAGCTACTTGGCTTACATGGTTACGTAAAAGAGATGTTCTTGTAATTTCTAATGTTACAAGAGAAAAGGCTTTTAGGATGAGGACTAACTGATCAGTTAAACAAACGTAACACAGTGTATCTCGTAGAAGAAAAGAAATGTCTCCAAATCCAATGATGAGCATGACTAAGCACCTAACATTGCCCTAAACGCTGACCGGCCACACAGTGGGGAAATAAAACCCAGTACATCTGCTAATTGGTAATTATTTAAATGTTGTTTTTTGTATTTTTACGTAACCTGTAACCCCACTAAGTATTGCAGTTAATTACTGATTGGGCCTTGGGCCTTGAAAGCAACTTTAGGTCACAGTCGCTTTTTGGAGAGAGAGATTTAGCAAACGGTCAATTACAGATTCAGGTGCCTTTGTCCTGTTGAAACGGAATGTAAATAACTTGTCACACCTATATTGCAAGAAACTAGTCCTGAGCTATTGACTTAAAATGGAATGAGTCCTTTCTTAGTCTTACAGTCAAATTAAGCATTCCCTGTTGACTGTCAGTGGAATAAGCTTTGTCCTTGACTGACAGCAAGATTAGCTTTGTCCTATGGCAGGACATGTTGCATGATACACTAAATCTCCTAAATATTGTGGACACTTAACGTACACCTGAGAGATTAATGCAGGTAAAAGCAGCTATCCGTGACTGACAACACTCACTGAACTGATGTGAAACACAGATAAGGAGACGATGGAAGTAGAAAAGCTAAAGAGGGATTTTTCTATTTTTGAGACAGCTGAGGTATTGATTTACATAAGGGGCTTCATCTTGGTACAAGGGAGATGTCCTTGGATTTAATGAAGTCTGATCTGTTAAAAATCTCCTGTGATCCCAGTGGAGTGTAATGAGTTGTCATCACCAGGATCCCTCTGTCTTGTGCATTACAGGTGTGAACCAGCCTATAAATGGTTTTGTTACAGACCTGCTGTTCCCACCAGCGATGACGAAACATGACATCATACAATGACTGCGATGCCCACTCAGCTGTTTTCACACTGGAGTCTCCCTCGCCGCTTACATCTCTCTGTTACTCATTCCTCACAACCCACTCTGATGTCCCCCTTTTCTCTCTCCGTCTCATTTTCTCTTACTGATTTTCTCGTAGTTTTTTCCCCCTTCACCGCAGCCTCTCTGTCTCTTGCTCTCTCAACCTCAGTGACCCTGGTGAAATTTGCTGCTTTAACTTGTGCCAGCAGTGTAATGTGGAACCCGAGACATTGCAATAGACCTCCAGGGCTGTGGAGAGTCAAGTGCCAGGCCTTTTCTCTTTGGGGTCAACAGAGAAGAGCGAGGTGTCCTTGTAAGCATTAAATACATTTTATCATTGGAAAGACGGATTACAAGTGAATATATTAGGAAATCTGAATAAAAAGTACAAATGCTACTTTGATTTGTATTAAGTACTATATGAAAACGGAAAGAAACAGATGTTGTGATTTCATATTGTCGGACCAAGAAAACGAATAATAACCACACATCTTCATCAGACGTTTGATGCGACTTTAAAAGGGTGCTGTTCATCATAACACGATCAGGTCTGGAGAAGCTGGAGATGCTCTTGAAAGTTGTCATTGTAACAATAGTTTTCTCCTGCTCCTGTTGTTGCTTGCAAGGTGTATGATGTACATTGCAAACGTATTTCCTAGTATACCCAGTTTTTTTGCCAGAGCCCTCTGTGATGGCACTCCTGCATTGTTTGATGCATGTCGGTTCATACGAGGACCAATCGCGGGACACAAACCAAAGAAGACGACGATGCGGCAGCTGGGACAGGCCGATCTGAAAAATTGAATATTAAAAACAATGTGTAAGGGTGTTTTGATGCTTTTTCATGCGTCACTTAGCATCAGTTAAAGCCTTATATTAAGATAATGTTGTGTAATTATTCTATATAATGTTTTAACCAAGTACGCCTAAATTCAATATTGGGTCATTTGTGCTGTGACTATGAAAATTACAGCCAAAAAAATTGTGCTACCACAGAGCAGATGGAAGTCAATCTACATAGCTTCAGGCACCTCAGTCAGTCTTTTGTTATCCTTTCTAGAGCAGACGTTGCACAATCAAAGACAAAGGCAAGATTAAAAAAGAAATGCAGACACAAAGTATAATATATAAAATAGAAATAATCAGAAAGTGCATTTGTTAAACCATATGGTGTATATAATAATGAATAAATATCCAATTGCATACAAAGTGCATTGCAATTCTTTCATACATTCCCAAGAGTGGTAGATGTCCCCATATTTTTCAACACGGCAGCCATTGGGGAGCGTGACGCACCCTTTGTGACTTGAATATCATTTCAAAGCCTCAGTATGATGACATTAATGCATCAGAGACAAGTGCACCCACTGTCGCTTCATGAGGGGGCGGTGATAAAACCGTTAACTTGTGTTTTTACATAATACTGCCTGCAATCTTCTTCCCGCAGTTGTCGGGCTCTGGATGCAGCAAAAAAGACGGTCGTCGCTGTTGTTTTGTTTCTGGTGTAATTGTTATATTTGTTCCGGTAAAAAAAATTCAATATTCTCTTGACTTTTGCATTCGAATTACATTACATCACCACAAACCCGCCGTTGTTATTCTGTTATTGCTACTTTTAATGCTTTGATGTGCTAGTTGTCTTTCACAATTTCTGCTTTCTTACACTGCAATGACCTCCTTCCTCCAAATGGATCAATAAAGTCCCATCTCTTCTCAAATAGGATGCTCTACATCTGTCCCTGTTACATGCAATTGGCTGTTTCTTACAAGCACTGCCCCTATTCAGTGTGGGGTGGGCTAAGCAAGATAGGACCCATTTACATTATCAGCTGCATTCTACCAGCCTTGAATCACTGTTGTTGGGTTCTGAACGGAAAGTAGTCCATAAAAGATATCGCTATCCCCCAACCAGTCGGTATCTTTGTCGCCTGCCGTTTCTCTTCTTAAAAGGGAAACGGACAAGTAGACACTGAAGCAGAGAGACAGGTAAAACACAGACAGATGGTCACAGAGTGACACAGATAAAGAAATCATCAGGTAGGGAGGAAGTGTTCATCTATACAACAGAGATGTCAGTCCCCTCAGGGTGGCATGTAGGGTCGCATGGGGGTCTCGGTGTTTATTGCGAGGTGAATGTGATTCTATGGTTCCCTAGTTTTGACAGGCTACACAAACAACGGTGCCACCACAGGATATTTGATTTGACAGGATACATAAACAGTTGTAACACCGTTCCTGTACCTGCAGGTTGCCTGCGGTGCACTGAGCTGACCTGTAATGTGCGTCAGCTTCTACAGCTTTACAGTATACACGGTACACACACAGAAAAGGCCAACTGCTGCCACTGAGCGTTACACATTTCTGTCACTCAAACTTCACTTCTGTTACTTTTTTCCCTCCATCATTTTATTTTTTTTAACATACTTATATATTTGTTAACATGACAGACCTTCACTTCAGCTGCTGTGTTGTGGCATTGCAAGTGAGTCGTTACTGTGCATGCGTAGTTTGAGTGTGGATTAATTCTGACATTGTGTTTTTGTCAGAACAAAGATTGTGACACTAGATTATGCTCTTGATTTCTTTGAATACGTGTTAGACGGACACTTGAAATGAAGGCACTTTGCATCAAAAGCATGATGGCATCTTTGAATGGTTCCATGTGTGTTTTCTACTCCGCTGTGGAAGAACTGCATAAATAACTTGGTTATTCCACATTGGTCGCTTTTCATGTGACATTCACTTTGAGTATCAAACGCTCACCCGCTGCAGACCTGAAAGGTGGCTGTAAAACGTTGGCTGTTTTCTTCTAGACAAAGAACAGCAGCTGTTGTCAGCTTGAATTCAGTGGATTCCAGTGGTGAGAGAAATGAATACGCTGCAGGAATGTGGGCTAAGACCTCTCTCGTTCATTTACAATTCTAAATGAGGTGTGAATGTGAATGTTGTCTAGCATGTACCGTGATCTGGCCTATTTCACACCTCCTGTAACCCATAGGACCAGGTTATGCTCGATCAGAACTAGACCTGATCACACATTTCAGAACAGAAAGAAGTTCAAACTGGCCAATCGCGGCATGAAGACGGTGTGAATTTTGAATTGTCGGTTTTCGGAAAAGGTACAGAAATGGTCGGACACAGTTTCCCCCCCCACCCTCCAATCCGACATCAGAAAGGTGTGGGGAGACGGGATTTCCGGAGCTATTTGACCATCAAACAAGCACTTCTGATAGATTATACTGGGCCCTTTTTTAATGGGAAGAATTTGCATGCGTAGAAAACAGATGGCTGGATTCATGGCGACCAGGACATACTCTGCCCAGAAACGTATCACTGGGAGTTCATGTGAAGTGGCACCTGTTCTGTGCAGGGTGTTGCCGATCCTAGCTGCTTTTCTTTTAGTTTGGTAATTGAAGCATTGAGTTAGTTAACGTTGCTGAGTCACTGAAGGACTGAAATGTGTTGAAATGTCAGTTGAGGTTCACACACTGAAAGGAGTTGTAGGAGTTTCAGTTCAAGTGGAAGCACACAAAGAAATCAGTGACGGGTCAGGTGTTTAAACTCAAAGATGATGTCAGTTAAAGTGTCAGCAGCTGAAAGCAGCTGGAGTAAATTGTGTTTGACCAGTGGAGGTTGGGGGAGCACCACCTGCAACCGTCACCATTCTCTAGCCGCCTGTTTATGATCACTAGAACTGAGTCGAGGGTGCTTTGAAAGAGATGCTTTGCTGTGAAATGGATTGTATAGTTCTGTTAGATTTACCTTGCAGAGACTATCTGTGTGTTTGTGTGCATGCATATGTATTTGTGTATATACGTTTCATCTTTTGAGACCTCAGGGTCTGCCTGTGAATAAGAGTTTCCCAGCACCAGCGTGGGTGTGATTGTGTTCATGTTGGTGCCCACTGCGGTGTGCTTTGTGTGTGCCCACCAATGCCTTCATTTGTGTTAAATATGTCCTTGGCGATGCCGTGTGTGTGCTTTTGTAGTTTGTGTGTGTGTGTGCATTTCCCCGCATGCTGTTTTTGTGTGTGCGCTCATTAAAATCTCGTCTGCTTGTATTGTCAGTTAAAGCCCATTGTTAGTCGGGCTAGCCTGGTTCTCTTTCAGCCAGTCACAGCTCATGTTGCGCTTTCATGGCATTAATTAACCACCAAGAAACTGTGTGTGTATGTTGGGGAGGAGTGTAGAAACACTTGTGTGAAAAGGGCGTGTAGCTTATGTGCCCGGGTTTCCAGCACGGTCTTTTGTTCCTGAATGTGCAAATAAAACCTGGCAACAAATTAAAGAGTTTTTGTTGATCCTTACATGCAGATGTTACACGCACACCCACTCACGTGTGGCAGGTGTTATCTTTTTTTTTTTTGGTTCTTCTTTATGAGTTACCATGTCGCACTTTGCCACTGTTGATGCCGTCACACATCAACCTGTTTAGAATGTTAAACTAAATTGACCGAGAGGATGACAAAAGATGCGGAGGTGGAGTGAGAAAGAAGAAAGAGATATATTACCTGCTAGGAAGATGAACAAGAGATTCATATAGCGTGTGGAAAAACACATCACACACACACAAAAGCAGAGCTACAGTGACAGCTATAACAGAATGGACTGTTTAACATAGCATCAGGCTGTTCTCCTGAGAGTGCTTAACCAGAATACCTGATCACGCAATTACCATAGAAAGAGCAACAACCCCCTCTGGGCTCCCTGCGTGCATATGTATGCGTTTGTGTTGCCGTCTCTGTGACAGCTGTATTTTATATGGGAATTGCAGTTTGGTGTATGTATGTGTGTGCAGCTCCTCCCATGAGATTTAACTTTTTAGACTGCAGTGATCTCACCTCTTTTAAAGTCTGTGTATGAGTTTTTGACTGTGCGCTTTTGAATATACTGAGTTTATAACGGCGTAATTGCGCACTCTTAACTGATTGCTGTTGTTGTGTGTAGCACATTGATTCCCACACATTTTGCCCCTGATACCTGCATTTATTTAATTTTTATTTTCAGTTATACTGAGTGATCAGACCTCATTAACGTAGGAACAGAGAGCGCTGCAAGTGTATTGAGACCTACATAACAACATTACCAGATAAATTTTTTTGTCTTGGCTACGTCTAAGTAAATACAGAGAACAAGCCACTGGATTACAGGTAAACTATTATTAGCGTCGTCCTGCAGGGCAACCCCGTCCTGCTGAAAATGAGCAGATTTTGAGAAACCTTGAGAAGCCATGAGAAACGTGCTTTCTGCAATTGGGGTAGTGGTAGGATAAAAACGACTTTCTGCAGGTAGATTTCTCCTGGACACAACAGCTTTCTTGGGGCCTAACGAGGTTTCTAATCTGCTTTTTACGGATTTGCATGTGCATGGGAAAGACTTCAGACAGGGAATGTCTCAGACTGACTGAATGAAAAAACCTAATAACACATAGCTATGCATTCTTGTATTTCAAATAATTCCATCCAAAGTCAGACTACAACTAACACGAAGTAGCCTGTCAGTTGCCACCGCTGAACATTTGACTATTTGTGAGAAAAGCTGTGCTCTGGCTCCCGGCCTCTGACTTAATCCTCCTCTCGCTGACCATCGGAGCGAAAAGAGTTAGAAAACTGCATCTATCACAGTTAGTTAGTATAGTTAAACAGGTAAGTCTGGCTTTCAAGATAAAGTCATGGGGTTAAAGAGAAATCAGATGGCTCAACAACTGTAATCGAGGTCCCCGCCTCGCCGTCCTGCAAGTCCTCGCTGAGGTCACCAAACTACGAACAGGCACATCAAAACTACAGAAGAGTGAGGGAGCTGTCAATCAATCAGGGCCTGAAAAGAGGTCCAACTAGGCCACATTGAGAACACCTGTGTGAATTCCCATTTGCCTCCAAATTAAAACCCCAATTTCTCATGACCTTTTTGTTCTTCCTATCACAGCGCTGGCAATGTTTTCTGCTTTGGTTTGATTTGTTTACAGCAATTATACAAATGTGGTAATTTCTTGATTAAGGTTAACTGATTAAAATGCTAAATAGAAAACACTTCCACAGACGAGGATGTTTGTAGACCTGTTGTTTTGGTAGTAATGACGTGTTTCCCACCACTGTGGAAATGTAGCCTTTTTTAAAACAAACTCTTTGATTCATTTATGGCTCTGACATTTTCTTTAATCTTGATTCTAGACGTGGTCATCATGCGGCCACTGTGCGTGCACGCGTGATATGAAATGATCACAACTTATTGTTTTCACACCGCTTTATCGCCGCCCTGGGCATTTTTGGAGAAGGACAAACATAAATGCAAGGACAAAGCACCTCTCTGTTTTCTCTGATTCAGTGAAATGTAAAACGAGACAGAGGGATTTGGGGAAGAGGGAGAGAGTGAGGTTAATGGCCTGTGGAAAATAGAGAGGGGTGACGGTGGGAGACAGAGAGGGTGATCAGAACGGGGCGAGGCATTTTGTTTCTTTTTGTAGGGTAGTAAAGACAGAGGAAAGGTTGATGGCTTTTGGAAAATGAGGGCAGGGACAGACAAGTAAAGAATGAGATGTTGAACGAGTCAAAGCTGTGGACAGAGGATGATGGCCTTTGGTGAACGGCTAAGTGACAGAGAGATGAATATTTTGAAAGGTGATGAAGATGAGAGCGAACAGCTAATTTACCCGACCGCTGCAGAGGAGACTGAAAGAGACGGCGCGAGGAGGAGATATGGCATAAAAGAGAAAGAGATGAAAGTGTGATTAATTTGGAGCTCAGATAGTGCTAACTAGGCTTTGAAAGAGAGGGGACAGGAAGAGAGAGAAACATAATGCCACTTTGGTTAATTGAAGCTCTTAACGACCTACAAGCTTTATTTGATGTCCGCGTCAACTGTTCATCAGGAAGGTCACGGGACTCTTGTTCACACTGTCATTTCTCTTAAGTTACTCTGACATGTGATCTCTGTTTTTTTTTTGGCCTTTTTTCCATCTATAGTCCTTTTTAAATTTTACTTATTGTTATTGAAGCAGGTTTGTCTGACTGGGGAAAAATGATTATTGTTAGGTTAATATTTTCCTCGCTATTCCCTCTCTTCTTTAATCTTACTCTGAGGGCTATCCTTTTTTCTATACAGACACACACACTGATTAGATCTTGTCGTTCGTGGGATAGACATTCTCGTGCTGTTTCCATGCGATGGATCGGACAGCAGGGGTTCTCGGGTTTTGGAGAACAGTCAGATTCGGAGACTTGGTGAGATAAGCAGTTTTCAGTCAGGAGCAACAGAGCTCAGTCAATGAACGGCTGAAGAAGCAGACAACAGGTCGATATCACAAATACAACATGGATTGAAATGCACATATTCAACAGATTGTGCCAGTGTCGAAACAACCTATAAAACCCCTTCAACCCTTTGAGCACAAACACTTTTTTTTCATTACAGTATTTTCAGACATGCACACCTCTGGAGCACCACTGACAACCAGAATGTTGGCACGTCTGAGATCTACAGATTAGAAATACTGAAACAACGATTCATTCTACATTTGTCCAAAAAGATGTGAAAAACAAGATGCAAATTAAAAGGTTTTGATTGAAAGTGTAACCAGAGATGGACAGGTGTGACTCATCTTGACATCGTCGTGAGAGGGACGTTGCTTCGCTAAGATAATTAATTACATAACTGATGACATTCGTTCTGTCCTCACTCATATGGGAACAGCTCGTGTCTTTTGTGTAGAACAAATTGCTGACTAATTTGCTGACTAAAGTGACCGAGGAGACACTAATTCCTCAAATGCTCCCCAGATGAGTAACACAACTCGGAGCTTCTGTGATTGGTCAGGGGCTTTATAGGGTGATGTTGCCGGTGATGATGAATTCAGGGAAGTTGTCGGGAGGATGGTTGATCCAGACTACAAATAGGTGGATAAGAAGTAAAAGATAAAAAAACAAACCTAGCTGTGGATGAGTCTGGACTGAGGCAATGTAAAGAATCTTCTGTTTGCCTTGTAGGGCTGGTTGGGTCACTTGGGGTGTACAACAGTGCACACCTGTTGCTTCACTGCAAATCTGATTCAGTGACTTGGAAGCACATTGAGATTGAAAACTGCAAAACCGAAAGAGACAGAGTACAGAACAAGCCTGAGAGAAAGCAGACTTTACTACATAATGTCTAAAGAAAAGAGAGACAGCAAGAAGAGAGGCAAAGGAGGACAGAAACGTCAACTGAGGCTGTAATTGAAAACTGAAATAGCGATGTCCAACTCTGATGCCGGTTAAGCTCAGATTTCAAAACTTGAAAGTTAAAGAGATTCGGAGAAAAGGGGTGAAGGGCAGAAAATAAAAGAGGGATAGAAGGAAAGAGACGCTTTTGATGGTCTGCCAATATTATTCAACTGTGATGCCAATGGAGGGCATTGAAAGTGAAATTGAAAGAGAGGGAATGAGATCACAGAATCCCGAGGGAGGAAAATCCCCAGCGGGTGAGTGCTGAGACCTCTATGCGTTCCATGGTGGAGGGAGGGATGAATGAGAATGACAAGGAAGGAGAGAGAGAGACTGAATCACTAAAAGATAGAGGGAGGGAGAGAAGTGGATGTCATGTGATGTAAATTATTCCAAGCACCTTTCGACTGTATATTCCCCTGTGACTAGAACTCATATTCATAGTTGCTGAAGCAGCCGTGTTAGTCACATTCATCCGTACTCTTAATTCTCAATGTTTTAAATCTTCTGGTTTTTTCTTTCCGTTCCGTTTTTCTTTGACTTTGGCTCAGTCCAGCACTGATTTGTGTCCTTTCTTTGGTCACACTGAAATTCAGAGGAGAAAATGTGACGTAGCAGACGAGAGTAGAAAAACAAAGATACATGGAGGTCAGAGAAAGAAGATGGAGGAACAGGAGGTGAAGTTGAGCTTTATCTCTTCTGTCTTCGTCTTATCAAACAATACTGCCAAAACACTACAGTATAAAAAACAATGTTCTGTCTATTTGCTCTTGCTTGGAGAGAAATTAAAAAACTGAAAGAGGAATGGAGAGAGACATGAAAGTGATGCGTGGCGTGAAAGAGGGGTAGTTGTGAGAAAGACGAGGGAGAGGAAAAGCAAGAAAATGGTGGATAAAAAGATAGATGTGAACAGACGGTGGTCAAGGAATTGAAGGAAGGAGTCAGTGAGAGTAATTGCTTGATGAGTGGAGGGAGAGAGAGGGAGGAATCAGCCGAGCTGTAAATTGATTTGAAGCGCCCACAGAATTTAGTCGGATCACCCCAGAAGCAGTGATGGAGACAAATAGGACAGGGCATTTCTTCTCATAACTATATCTCATTAAATCACATTATGATTTAAGCTACCACTCCACTCACTTAGCACTTCAGAATTACTCTTCTGAAAAATGTACACCCAACGAATCACAATTTCATAACCACTCCATGAGGCAAGTTGCTTCCTGGCCAAAACAATAAATCAGTAAGTAATCACGATATAATGGTCAATAGTCAGTCAATTACCAGAAAATATACAGATGCTAATTAATTCATTGTTTAAATCATCTTTCAGGAAAGAAATGCTACTTCTCATTTTTAACTACTTTTGGCATTTTCTTGATTGAACAATTATCCTACAATCAGAAAAATCACTGGCAGATTATTAAAGAGACGAAAAACAAAAATATTTACAGCCTCAGTTTTGATACAAGCTGCAGCGGCTCTGCCAGAGGGCTGAACGAGTCCTCAGCGTGTTCAAGCCTCGACTTAACCTTAACCGTAGTTCTCCACCTAAAGTGTGACGTGGGTGGTGAGAGTGAACGACGGAGATCAGTGAGAGACTCTGTTATACAAGGATGACAATACGAGATGAGACGATACGTGTATATGTGTGAGCTGTGCTAAGTGGGAGCTGTGCTTGCAGGAGAGAGGCAACAATTGCCTGTATGTCACCATGAAATACTCACATACACTCATACTGTATATATGTGTGTGTGTGTGTAAGCGTATGACGAAGCACAGATGATCAGTGTGTGCGAGTGTTATTTTGAATCCATTACCAGAGGTGTGCAGCCCATCAGATTAGAGTTGAGACCAGCTGTATAAAGATAAAGTATGAGACAGACCTAAAGCCTATGGGAACCACTGATGGGACCAAACGGCGTCAGTCATTGGGTGTGCACTCGATCTCTCCCTACATCACCTTCTCACTCAGCATGAAACCAATGATTAGTGCTAAGTGGGCTCAAGTCTTTCCTTATGAGGTTTCCCGTTGGTCCATTGGGCTAAAGCTCATGCATGTACTCAAAAAGCCACTGTCCTGGTGTGCGTGACTAGGCGATTAAAGTATTTCTTTTCTGAGCGAAGGTTTCATGAAGTAATTATGCACCGAGTCACAGTCTGTAGGGAAATATATGTTTTGTTTGAGCCAAATTATACCTCATTTATACTTTGGCTCTCCAGGAAGGCAATAAACTAACTTTTGAGATGAGATGCAGGATGGCGAAGCATGCAAATGTGAAATAAAATGCATTTTTTCTATTTATTCTATTTTTTTTCATATAAGTAAATGATCTAGAAGGAAGTTATTCAGCTGAAATGCATGAAGCCGCCATAGCAGAAGCTTAAAGGCTATTAAATTGTCAACTATTCTCTAAACTCTCCTTGGTGCTGCAGACAAGGGTGCTCATACATCTGAGAATTAATAATAGGCTGCCGAAAAGCATTGTCAAGTGAGTGATCTAACATGAATATTTTGGAAAGGACAATGTGAATTTGGCCGTTTCATGCATTCAAAAACAGAAGGTTTCTTTCTTTTATCTGATTCTGAGATCTGAGATGTCAGCTCTCGAATGCTCGCAACTGCATTACCGCGCAGTGGAAACGTAGCTTTGACAACAAAAATAAAGGCAATGAACGGTTCAGTGTGATGGATTACCTATTTCAAGCAAGATTTAAGTCTGTGCAAGTGCAATTTCTCTGCAATTTACGTAGCACTCTGAAATGAACTGAAGCAATGGCTGGCTGGAAGACAGAAATTTAATATAAAAAGTTTTGGAAAATGGTCAGCATTTATTTGAAATATACATATTTTATATTTAATGCAAAACTGATGATATGGCCCCTTTTATCTCTTAAAGCTCAGCTTTTCATGTCTGACCTTGGCCTATACCATCTGTAACATTCTATGACCATGGCGACATGGCAATGTGCATATATCTATCTGTCTGTCTATCTGCGATTGTCTGTATGTCAATCCCATCTTTCTATCCAGATGGGAGGTTTTATAAGGCTGGAGGGTAAGATTCATAGAAACAACTCTGCTTTAAAGGGAGCCTGGCGAGACTGTTTAGTATGCACACACACCTGCACGCACGCCACATTCACGAAAATAGCCATCGTGCTGCTTTGCGCGCACACAGACATGCACACAAGTGGCCAGTAAATGTTGCTGTCGCCCCCACCCTGGCCATCCCACCGCCCATAAAGACCTGGAGAGGAGATCCAAGTAATCAGTGGACATGCTGTAAACTGTGATCCTGTGTGTGTGTGTGTGTGTGGCAGGTAGCCGACACAGTGATAAGTCAAACAGCCCTGTGATGAGAAGGGAGAGACTGCAGTGGCATACAGCTGGCGTTTTATGGCACCGCATCACTCCTCCTCCTGGCTGCCTGTCTCTCTCTCTTTTTGCTGTCTCACTCTACAGTGAACGCTCCCTCCCCCGTCTCCCCGGTGTTATGTCTTCGAGGCTGCCTCTTTCGGGCTCCCCCGTCTGTCTTTTTCTGTCTCACACAAATCCTCCTCTCTTCTCAAATGCTGCTTCTCCACCATCTCTTCTCTTTGCTTCTCCTCACACTCACTTTTCCTTCCTCTGTTTTCCTATTCCTCCCCCTCTTTATTTGCCTCCCCCCTTATCTCTCTTTTTACTGTGAGGCATCAGGGCTCTCCAGTGCACAGTGTGAATGCCTAATGAATCTTATTTCTTTTACAAGCCTCCGCCCTCGCCCTTTGCTGTCCTATCTAGCCTACCCATCTCCCCTCTTCCTTGCTTCCTTCCTTCCTTCTGTCCTCCCTCACTCCCACCACTCTTCTACCTGTCCTCCACTCCTTCACCTCCTCTCTTTTGCTTTATTTACTAGCCAGGAGTCATGCAGGTGATTACAAGGAGTAAGAGCTACCCAGGGGACACCAGTGGGAAAAGAGTGTGAATGATTTCCTCCTTTTCTAAGAGAAATCAGGAACCACAATGTAGGGGTAGAGTGTGAAGGTGTGTGTGTACTTCTGTCACAGTGCACGTTTGGGGACATACAGTACTAGATATCAAGCTAGTCGATTGGGGGCTCAAATTTAAGAGGTTCTAATTTCACTGCAGATGCACTCTGTTTACAGCTGGTTTTCTGACAGTTTAAGCGTTTACCTGCCCGTGTCTCTCTTTCGCTTTTTTGTGCCTGTCAGTCTGTATGTCTCCTGGCTGTAGCTGAGATAGATTGCCTATCAATTGTTTTGTGCTGAGGAGAGTATTGCTCACCCTGCTCTCATGTTGCCAATATCTTCCCTGATCACCCTCCCATTGATTCAGGCTGTTGCACAATTGGCCGGGTCATGTATTTTCCTGATAAACAGCCTCTACCCAGACCACCAATAACCCTCAAAATTACTTTCTGATCAGGTTATCGATTCATTCTGTGGCAGAACCGCTTGCCTGAATGGTCGGACCACCATCATGTAATGAGTCTAGAGATATAGGCTTCAGGCATCGTGTCAGGCATACGACTCTACATGAGCAACTTTGTAATTTCTGGAGCCTGTTAATATTCTTTTAAAATGATTAGTGCAGCAGTATTGTGGTGAAATGATCGCTTTGACAATAGAAAATGTATTATTAACAATTCATCAAAAATGTGCTAATTCAATAAGGATGCTATGAACCGAGTTTTCCACTCACTTTGATGATTTTGATGCCTCAACTTGGGGTATTGACAGATTCCAGGTGCTGATCAGATACCCGTGCTTTTTCTTCCCCCAATTTAAAAAAAATCTGTAAGCATCACTGCATCATTACAAGCAGTGGAAGCCATGAGTTATTGTTAGTATAGTGACGGTCACTGTTCAGGGCAGAAAAGAATGGGAGAATTTTGTTTGAGTGACAGAATAATAGCTGCTGGCATGTATTGATAAATACGGCAATATCATGCAGAGGGGGTTGCTGCTGTTTGTTAGCTAGAGTCACCAAATTCTGTAAAAGTACAGTGACTTATCAGTTTAATATGGATTGGGTACGTCTAAACCGATACCTGCAGGCAGACTTGGGCCATGTAGTTTTAGAGATAGTACGTAGTTGCACCTCTTCCTTACTCCTGTTCTTGGTTTCTTATTTGTTTAACACTACTGAACACTTGTCTGTCTTGCAGTCATTATTGGAAAATGTCTCTGAACAGCTAACTAGTTGTTATTATTATTTAAGTTTTACTATTGTTGCAGTCATTGTTAGTCGCTTTGTGAAAGAGTTTCAACTGAGTGTGGTGAATGTAAATGAGATGCAGGATCAGAAAGTGGAACAGTGCACCTTTTTGTCAATTATTTTACATATATCCTTTTCCCATCTTATTTAGACCTGTTTGAGTTTTGTAGCTGCTGCTGCAGTTTGGTGAACAGAAGTGTACATTTAATTTCTCTCTGTTCAGTGGCTACAATGTCTTAAACAGTCTCCAGTTTGGTCTTTTTGCAGAGTCTCACCTAAAAGTGGATTAATGTAAGTGCAGATTCTGTGCTTCTAAGTTTTAAATGTAAATCTTGTCGTCCTTGAAGTTTCAGTGCTGTGTTGACTGTGTAGACTATAATGAAATGTTCATTGGCATTAACCAATTCTACAGCACTTCTTAATCTATGACAAAGTGACAGAATCGGTGATTGGCTTGCACTGTCCTCATTAAAGCAACTGGCAAAATTCAAACTCATTTCAACACCCAGCTGAATGGGCTTCTAGCTGATCTGTCATGGGCACACAGGCAGATTGCTTCCAAGGCCTCCTCAAAGGCCCCCTCATGGATGTCCGGCTGGAATGCCTGTGGTTTCTCTGTCATCTTCGTAATTGAAAGAGAAACAGTTGCTATGCAGGCATGTCGAGCTGTCATACCCCTGTCTCTCTGTTAATGTGATGTTAATTGAAGGTTAGCCTCTGAAGGAAATACCTTTCAAGGCTGCCGGGTAATGATAGCGCTTGATCCTTTACCTGCGCTCTTGTGTGTGGGTCTTGGTGTTTGCGCAGACATGTGTACAGTATGTGTGTGTTAACCATGGTTTCATAGCGTTTACTGTAGGAACACATGCAGCATCATGCTTGTGTGTTCCCTGTTTGTTTGGTGTTTGCATTATGTTGTATTACTGGGCAATTGACACCCTAGGCCAGTACTAATTCTTTTTTTTATATTTTATTAACTAGACCTTCAGACTACGCGTTGACTTATAGTGCATGAGTTTGTAAACAATTTCACATGTCATTTTTTCTCTGTGTGTCGTGGGCACATATTATATGTCAGACCTGTGCGTCTGAAATTGAGTAAATTGTGCTCGCTATATATTTATTTGAAACTGCATGGCTGAGGAAAAAGGCAGGCAATTTTCTCTCTCATCTAAATGGTTTCCCCTCTGTCTTCATCCTCTACTTGCTCTAATGTGCTGTTATCCTCAAGTTGAGAATTACTTCCTACATCCTTGCTTAGTGTAGTTTCCTTTTTTCTTTTCCTAGACATTTTCTTACACCTATTTGGGATCATAATTTTTTGTAGAGATATTGCCTGAGCTTATTTACTTCATATATATGTATGTTTTGTGCTGCACCAATTACGGGGTTTCCCCCAGGAAATTTGTTAGCAGGTGTAGTAAGAACTGCATTTTTTTCCCCCACACATGAGCACCTGATTGTGACTGTCCGGGCTGTTTTGTCTCTACTTTTTTTCACAATGCACTGCTCTGATTAATTAATGTGAAGCAAATAAACGATGTGATTGATCAATCACCATACGGATCCTGATGCAGCTCATTGTGTCCCTATCAAAGCCTAAACTAAAGCGCAGTTTAAACAATTGCTTCACTCATTTGTTACATGGCTTTTCCTGTGTGATGTAGCACCACTGCTCGTAGTTATATTTCATTCAAATGTCAGAATTTTTCTGATGTTCCACTATGAAAATACAGGAAACTCTGCTATTGTCAGTGCATAGGCCATCGGCTGCAGCCAAAATATTGAGCAGTGTACCATAATTCAGCCCAACTAAGTAGATTTGTTTAATCTAACTCTTATGGTGTTGAGGCTTGATCTAACATAACTTCAGAAAAAATAATCTTGTCACTTGAACTGGATGAGTTGGAGCTGTAAAGTATCTTGTATACCAAGTTCTCCGTGGGGTTTGCGAAAAGGTTGCGGTAAAAAGAGCCATCATTTGTTTATTTTACTTATTTAATTGTTTTTGCAAATTCAATTGTAAAAGTCAGACATGTTTTTGTTTCCCGTTTGTGATCATACAGTTAAATGCTTCCCACTGTAGGTCAGATGCAAAATAGCAATAGAGACAATATACAGTATAGTATAAATCACATATCGGCAGTACTGTAGCATGGAATAAGCAACAGGGCCGCTCCTACTGTATTTGTTTAAGGGCAAATGAACCATCTTGTGACTATGTAGTTGTAGACCAATAACACTAAAACAATATTCTGCGGTATGGTATATTAGAAACAGCTCGAGGAGAGCGCCTTGAGGGACAGATGTGGTTTGACAGAATTACATTAAGTTAAGGTCAGGAGGTTATTGAACATACCTCAAGAAGTGCTTACTCTGAAATTGGTAAAGGGAGGGAAACTGAGGGATAGAGGAGGGAAAGAGGGAGAGCCCAGTAGAGAATAATGTGTATGTTTATGTGTGTATAAACTGAAGGAAAGGAAGGAAGAAGGAAACAAACAGGAGCTGAAACAAGGGCATTGGCAATGCACCATTGAGCCCATGTTTTCCCCTGTTGCTGGCTGTATTTTTCCTCTCTTAGTTCCTTTCTGACAGCTTTAATCAACACAATAAGGCTTGCTGAGATTTCATTATGGAGCCTTGGCCGCAAGGGCCTTCGAGGAAGGGATAGATGGATAGAGAGTTTCTAAAGAGTGGAGGGGTGGTGAGATCAGGATGGAGGGAGCACAGAAGTAAAACATTTGGTAGCTGGAGGTAGAGAGAATGGGATGGGCGAGGTCGATAACAGGAGAAAGTGAGAAACAGCGAAGCAGAGAGGGGAGGGATGGGCTTATGAGAAAGCAGAGGGTAGAGAGTGAGAAAAAAGATGAATAAAGAGAGGGATTAAAGAAAGAAGAGAATCAATGGATGGGTACTGACACCCACGCGCAGGGGAAGGCTGAAATAATGGTGTTATGTGGCCACTTGATTTGTCCTGAGCAGCATGGGAGCTCGCAGAGGAGCAGATCAGTCTCACACTTCCTGGATTACAGGGTCAAAGGGCACCCAGCAGAGAGACAGTTCACTTTTGATGGTCCCTTAATGGAAACAGAGGGAAAACAAAACATCAGATAGTATTGAATGCTGGCCGCTATTCAAAATGATGTATCACTGCACAGGTTAAAGGTTAATTTTACTTGCTTAATGTTTATTTTGATGGCAATTCTGACGTTGTTACCGAGAAGGCATTAAGCTTTTAACAGGCGTTTTTTACATGCTTTCTGGAGACTCGAGGGCAATCCACATAGAAAGTGTGATTTTGACATCGTCACTCACTCGTCTCACAGAACAGATGCGCTTCCATTTTGCTTCCATTTCATCAAATGTATCAATCCACACTGACTGAGAGGCAGAATATAAAGGATAAAAGCCGTCACCAGCGCGTCCACCTCTTTGGAGTCCACGGTGACGGACTGCTGCGTGTGAGGCGCCCGTCACCTCGGGACCCGGTGCATTTGTTTACGCTCTTGAGCTTTACTTTTTCCTCTCTCAGCTATGCTTAGTGAAGCGTTCTCTACATAGGCAGCTATTTAAATAGCATAAATCTCCTGCTGTGTGTTGAGCACGTAGTAACGGTATCTGTAACGAGTGATCACGGCTCCCAGTGAGAAATAAAATCAATGAATCAACACATGACGGAATGCCTCAACAGAGTTTACGTGCCGCTCCCATCTCACTTTTGATGTGGAGTCCCAATATGAGGTGTTGATAATTGGCTATGTAGGTCAAGCACTTTGCCCAAATTTATTTCTTTAGTAGGTCAGCGGTAATCACTACATGTCACAATGACATATCGCAATGTCTGGATGGGCCAAGTGGAAATCGTTCACTCGTAATGTACTTTATCATATTTAAGGCAACACAAAGAAAACTACACACACCCCTTATGTTTTTGTATTGCTAATGTTCCCCTGGTCTTAGCTGTGATTTGTGTATCCTATGTACAATCAGTTTATGCCTCTCTTATAGACAGTGAAACAGACATATGGATAACTAGAACGATCCAAGAGATTTCTAGTAACCCAGGAGAAAAGCCAGATTGATCTTCTGTCTCTCTCTCAAATAGGAAATCTAATGCGTGTGTCTGTATGTGTGCAGGTGTGCATGCATTTGAAATCTGCAGGTATAGGTATGTTTTTAGAGTTTTATTTTTTTCTTTTTCGGTCTCCAAGGGAGCTGCCAGCTCATGGAACCTTTTTATAATTGTTGGCTCAATATCCTCAAATAACAAGAGCAAGTCTTACAACCACATAATTGGACTGTTCATTTCCATGACAACATAATTCAAATTATGAGAAGGACTCCTCTATCCACCTCTGGAGAATGATGATAATGGTTCTCTTCTCTCGTCTTTCTTCCCCCCCCCGTCAGTCAAACTGTTTCAACTTCTCTCCTAACTGAACTGTAAAACCATCACCACTGACCCCTTTTTCCTCAGCTAACATGCTCCCATGAAAGTGGGGAAAGTGCGTGTGCAAACATGTGTGTATGTGGTTTTTTTGTGTTTATAGATGCTTGTGTGTAGCTGTTTTTTATTTAAAAACCTTTGTGTGTGTGGTTATTCACCCAGAGTGTATCTCTGTCCTCAACCCCTGTTTGTCTGTGACACACTCACCAATCAAGTACTTAGTAAATGCCAGAACCTTTTTCTACAGGCCTTGCTGCCCTTCTCCACAATTCATTGCAACCAAGCACTCAAACACATACACACACGATCAAATAGCATCATACCATTGGGAATTGAGTGTATTCGGGTTTGTTTGTGCATTTATGAGAATCTGCAGTCGATCTATATCTGTCGTCTGTATACTGTATATGTTAATCTGACTTTCTAGTTATGTTTTCACCATGTAAAACCAGTATTCAGATGTGATTTAGCTTTTAAAATGCAGCCTGTTTTAACTCAAACTGCTATCTGGGTCTTATTCTACAGCATGTTCTCCAGTCTATGCTCTTACTGCTGGTTTCACTGCCAATTGCCAAATAAGGAGCTAATGTTTTCTACATGATAGCAATATTGAGGCCATGATTAGATGGATAAACCAGTTTCTATTAGAGTCTCTCTCTCTCTCTCTCTCTCTCTCTCTCTCTCTCTCTCTCTCTCTCTCTCACTCACTGTTGATTTTTGTAGTGGGGAGTGTAATAGAGATGGAGTAAAGACGAGCCACATGCTACTGATATCGCTCACTGATTGCAATGTCCGAACACAGGTAGACAGACATGTAGACCATGGAAGGAGAGACGGGGGGATGAGTGAGGCAGTGGATGCACAGTGTGATGCCGATTTTTATTGGAAGGTGTGAAGATGGGATTGACATGCAGCATGATAGTGATACATCTACGGGAGTCGAGGAGGAGAGGCAGGAAGGAATTGTGGGGATAAAAAGAAATGAATAATGATACAGATAGACATTCAAAGGGCCACTGGAAAGAGAAAGACATGTTTGTCCACCATTAGCTGCCTTCAGCAAAATTGATATGGATGGATGAAACGGAGACAAAACAGAAGAAATGACTGCGAGATGGAAAGAAGTGCAGGACTTCACCACAGGGCTGGAAGGCAAACGGCAAACAAGTGAGAGAGAGAGCAAAACTAAAACATCTCTGCACAGTAGGCCTAATGGTTTATGTCTGCCGATTGACACTAACTGTATATATTCATCTTGTATACATATTTGGAGGATACTTGGCAATAGGTGGTCAAAAAACTCTGTCGTGGTGTTGATGCCTGTTGCATTGCTTTGTAAAGCTGCTGCATCATTGTTCGCTGTTATTGTACAGTATTGTACAGTGTTTTTTTTTGCAATCTAATGAACACACCGGGGGGGGGGGCTGGCACCAAACATGAGCATCACCTCTTATCCTTCCCTGCAGTTTGTTCCACGTGCTTGGGCAGGGTCCAAGCAGGTACGCAGCGCAAGCACAAATCGCTCTGCTGCATTTTTTTGCCACTAACACACCCCTGCTGCACCTCCCCGCCTACTTAAGTGCAGTCAAGTTCAGGGCAAGTCACCGAAATATCAAATGGTTGCAGACGAGACAAAACCTTTTGTGTGTGCGTCTATGGAAAATGTCACTTCACCAGTGCAAAGCCCCACCATGCGCCATGACTCATTTATGTCTATGAAGCACTGATTTAGCTGTTGTTGTTTTTTTTGTATCTTGTCGTCTAAGCTTTTGGCAGTAAGCGCTGTGTCCATTGATGCTGCAAGATGCAGAGCCCTAGGCCAGTAAAGCGCACGTCAATACCTGAAGAATACTTCATGTGCAAGGTGTATTGATCTGGTTAAATCTATGCATGGGGCGGAGTTGGCCAAAGCAATTGTGCATTCACAGCACCTGGCCAAAGAATAAGGTCTTCTTTCTATTCACTGTGTATAAAACAGCATACTGTATTGGATTGGACTCTTTGAATGAGAATCGGTGAATGCTGATGAGGCTGATATTTCAAGGTGTCGTCAAAACCTTTGAGAGAAATGGATCAATTCAATGTAATTGCTTAACAGATAGTTGAGGCCTCCATATAATTCAACTTAGTTTCGCATTGTTTCCACCATTTTAAAACAAATAATGTCCGTGGTTCTTTCTGTACTCTGTATGAATTCCGCAATACCACAATTGCTCATTGGGTGCCAATAAATGCCTAACCTAGCAATAGAATCCAATCCTGTTTTTGTTCAGAATCCACAAGATGCAATCAGAAGACATCAATATACAAATATATGACATCAAGGCACATGAATCTGACACAAATACTTGCAGTCCCATTAGATAAATCCATATAAAATCCAGATAACCCCCCCCTCCCCCCACATCCATAAATGCATCTTTGTTAGTGGAAAAGAATAGAGAGAGAGGGAGATATTGCCAATATACAGTGTGTCACCCCACCCATCAAACTGTAGCGACACATTAGCATAGCACACAATAGCCTCTGCTAGTGTCAGGTATGAGGGGCCTGTTGCAGTACACACACACACACACACACACACACACACACAACCCATAACGTATTCAGACAGCCAAGCTTTTTCTTCTCATTGCCATTCAGGCATCATGTTTGCCCACACAGATGCTATCAGCAGCAATAATCCTATGTGGTCACTGCTATTCAAAAACCATAATGTCGCCCATATATTCTTTTCATTGGCAGATTCTAATAGGAACAAATTGCTGGCTGAAGTTTCTATGGGCTGGCTGATTGGCCGTATGTGTGTGATGACTTATCGATGAAGTTCCTATTGAACATTTAATGTATTTGCGGGTGTGTATTTAATTTAACACTGTAATTGTCACTAAGAATGACTACATTAACTTGCTGATGCACAATATTCTTTTCACAGTCGGCTCTTGTTGTGCACTGCTGGCTGGCTGATTCTGTTGATTTGGCAGAGATAAACATTGATAGTGTTAAACAAAGTATTTTTGCTTGTGTGTGTACTGCTATGAACTCAATTTTTGGCTTGTGATAAAGTTTGGCTGAATGATTGGTGCATCCCTGCTTATTGTGGTGAGGACTGAAAACATTTGTTACTGTCTGGTGTGTGTCTGTGTGTATTTGTAAGTGCTGCAAAAGTATTTTGCCTGCAGAACTATTTAATAGACGACTAGTAAGTAACCACTGTTGTATTTTCAGCACTATTAACTATTATGTCAATGTTGGCGAAAAATAGAAAATAGTATATTGCTCTATAATCAGCCTTTAGTTTGTTTCTTATTTATTAATACATATTTCCATGCTATGCCAAACATTTAGCCCATCCCACATGGGCATCACAAGACATCAAAGCTTCATATCAAAAATCAAAACCAAGAAAAAAATTACATTTTGTAAAAATAAAATATGTACAAATGCTCAAATAAATTGTCCACCAAATAACACCAAACCTTCCATTAACAATACATAAGTTACCCTGGGAAGACACCTCATCCACTTTTTAAATAATCACCAAATCGGTGATCCTGCTATGAAAATTTGGAAGACAAATCCAACTTGTTTCTTTAATTTCCAAACTCTGTGTTTGGTTGTCGGAAAGGTCACAGGAAAGGTCAGTGGTTTCGCTGACATTTTTGGTTTTTCATTCATCCGTTTCACTGTCGGGAGTGTGACGCCAAAGTGACGCATGGGGAGATGGAGCAGCATATCCTTGCTAAGATTATTGTTCATCCTCAGTGTGTTTCTGTGTGTGTATAACTGTTTGAACCTGTATAGATGTTTAACTTTTATGTTTGAGTATTTCCCGCTACATGCATCTGTCTTTGTACTTGTTTTTTTGATGTTGTTTGATGACATACTGTATATATAGTATTTGATGCTGTATATCTGTGTGTGTTTCCACATGTGAGATTCTTCATCCCCAGATAAGAGATGGGCTAGAGGACGGCAGGGCATCCCGGGTTGGGTTAACGAGAATCAGCAGGGATCTGACGTGTGTGTGTGTTCATAAAAGAAAACAGCAAAACTTCAACACATATCTTCACATACACATGCACGCACATATCCCAAGTCAGAGGACACTGCTTTAATTGGATGTCTGATTACTATCTGATAGCGTGTGTGGAGAGAGAGGGGAGGGTTTGGCCAGAAAAATGAAAGAAAAGTCTTCTCTCAGGGAAAGAGATAGAATGTTGGCAACAGTGGAGTAGAACAGAGACATCGACACTCAGACGTCGGAGAGGGAGCGAGAGAGAGCAATAGACAGTACCAGACATAGAAGTGGACATGTTCTTTCTTTGTGATCTCTGAGCTTAACGTTGACCTTGTGCTTTTTATCTGTGGTCTGACATCCAATCATCCCTCACTTATCTCCCTCTTCCATCGCCTTATACCCTACATCTTCTCATCTTTCCATCCTTTTTCTCATTTCTTCCCCCCCCACCTTCTCGCACCCCCTTAATTTTCCTCTGTCCATCCGCCATTCTCCACCTATCCGCTGTTCCCTCCCTCCCTTCTCTCCATCCGTTTCCTCTCATCTGTCCCGCCCGATGCTGGCTCCAGTCTCCCTCCATCCAGCAGAAAGCCAGTGGGATTAATCTGATTGATTGGAAGTATTGGTGATGCGTGACAGGTGGCAGGAAGTCAGATGAGTCAATGGAGACATTAACTGACTCGTCTGCTGCCTGAGGAGTCACACAACTAACCTCCAGTTGTAGCAGTGATGGTAAACAGTTCATTTGAAGGGCTCCAGGGTGTATTCTGTCTGTGCTGAGATTACAAAGTTAAGCCCGGAACATGTGTGTGTAAACATTGAACAAAACATGGCTGTCGCTGTTCAAGTCTTGTACAGATTTTGGGTAAAAGATTAACATTTCCACTCTCTGTACTTCTGTTAAGATGTTTACAAGAATGATTCCCTCAATATGCAGTGCGTTCTCTCCAGGCAGGCACACAGATACAGACCACATTGTTGTTTTCTTTCAAAAATATGGAAAAGCAAAGAAATCTCTATTGAAGAATAGATCAAATATATGTGCTTTGCTGAGAAACTGGTTCAGGTACAGCCATTACTGAAGTCTCATTGGGATTGTTACTGCACTATCGCTTGCAGTGCCTCAAAGTCCACCTCAAAGGAAATGTTGAACATTAGCTTGATGTTCCTTTTATAGCCACTAGGTGTGCTATATGGATTATTATGGCTGTGTAGTATAAGTTAGTTATTCGATGAATTCCCAAGTGTGTTAAGAAGTAAACTCGGGTAACTGTTTCAGCATTCACACTTTAATTTATGTATTAATTTAGATAGTGAGGCTATCTTCAATATTTCTAACATTGACACTCGCCTTTTCTCCTTTCCCTCTGCACACAGGCATTGGGACCCATGGGGAGGGTTGGGGACTTCTTGTTTTTCAATTACTTGTGTGGGTAATATGTAGTTTTTTTCCCAGACAAAGGTACTGTCTGCGTAGTACCAACTAATACTAATTGCATGTATGATATGGTAGAATTGTAGGACCACAGAAGACGCTGGTTTCTACAGGACTGCACACACACACACACACACACACACACACACACTCTCTGTGCTGTAGGTTTCTACCTGTCTCCCCTCTGTCCTGAGCAAGTGCTGACTTCAGCTAGACTGCTCGACTCCTGTGGTGATGACACACACACACACACAGAGACATCTACATCTTGTGGGAAAGTAGTAGTAGTAAGACGTTAAAAGGCCAAGATCTTCTTTCTCTCTGTCTCTTATTCTGTCTTGCTCACTCATCCTCTGTCTCCCTTGTGTGTGTTTTGTCGTTCTCTTCTTTCCCTTTCAGCTTCTCAACCCTCCAAGGCCTCCACCGGCATTCAGACCCCCTTATGCCCTTGCATCTCCCTCTTTCCTGCATACGCACACACACGCACACATGCACGAATATTGAAAGATGACGATGTCTGTCCAATCTATTCTCCCCAAGTTTTAGATATCCGTATACTGGAAAGCGGCACAGCCTGTCCTCTATGTATAAAATAAAGATGGAGCAAATGTCCTGCTTTTTAATTCAACCATTCTGCAGAGCTGCCGCCCGGCAACTTTACCCCAGAGAGGTAAATTATATTGACATTCAAATTTTGTCCTCTTTTTAGCTGTCAGAGTCACACAATACTGATTCTCATCAGCCCCTATGTAAATGAAGGCAGGATGGAATAATTGTACCATTCTGTCACTGTACTAATACAAGAGAGATACTGTACATGACTTAGGATATCTACAATGTGTACTAATTTGATAAATATTGCCGATATGCAAGCAGAAGGGGTTCTTCTATTACTTTCAGTAATGCAAGTGTACGGTAGATGGATGATGAGGGTCATTCGCTATGGTAACTTATGTAATATTAATGTAATGAAAGATGGACGTGTCATGCACTACACATTACCTTCCATGTTTTCTTTTATACTGACATTTATTACTTTCTGTCCTTTTTGCACAGAGGTGATACATAGTCACATTGTCTTATGTTGCACATCATTTGTTTTTAGCAAGTAAAAAACCCAAAACCTAATTACAGACTCATAACTACTGGTCCATTCTTTTTGACCACCAAAAAACATACACTACCCTGCTACACTAAACCTTGTGGGAAACACTTATTAGACCCACCATTTAGCATTATCAGCAGCACACAGTTTGTAATACATTTTGTAAGCAGATGCAAAGCGTTTATTAATGTACAGGATTTGTCAACAATTACAACTTCTCCAGTGAAGGTGTATTTAATATTAATACAACTGTGTTTACTATAGTGGCTTTCATTATCTGTTTATAGAGCAGCCTCCACTTATGGGTTCCTCATAGTTGTTGACAAGGGTATTAATCAACACTCATGTCAACTGCATTATGGTGTCTTATAACCCATTTATGAAGTATTTATATAGTACTTGTGAATGCTAAATGCTTGGCGAATTTAAAGTAAGGTGTTGCCCAATTGTTGTGTTTTTGGTTTTGTTTTTAAGCTTAAGATAAATAAGTGTATGTGTTTACAAAGAATGTTTAAGGTATTACTGCTTTTTGTGTGAAGCGGCTGAATGTAGCTATGCAGCTATAAAATTTACTCCAGTACAGGAGAATTCAGAATCCAGGAAAGGAGGATTCCTGCAATGTCTAGAATTATAATAATAATAACAACACAAAGTCATTCAGACTGAAGGATAACTCCAGTGGCTATCACTGTATTATTAAATTCTGCCATAATATACTGAGGCTACAGTGTGAATTAGCTTTTTAGATGGATACCACAAATTACTGTATTTTGTCTGAGCACCATTTTTATTATGTGCACAGTAGATCGCTGCAAATATCCAATATCCATTCACTGATGCAAGCTGCTGCTCCAATTTATACTCTGATAACTCACAGCGCTGTGGAGACGTAGCTCATCATTTTATTGCAGTTTGTAGTCGCACCCTGCTAATCGAACAAACATTTACCAAAAGAAACAACTTTGCCCATTTTCTCCCCATGCACTTATCAACGTTTCATTATTGGCAAATTATAAGCAATTTCAAGCTGAAGTCCATTATGGGCGTATAAAAGCTTTTCCACCTCAGGCTTGGTTCAGGTCTGAGCAGCATCTTTTTGGGTTCGGGTTAGGACCGCCTTAAATTTGAGGCCTGTGTCCTTTTAAGGTATATTTTAATGGGAGGATGTAAATTTCCTGGGACTGCGGTTCCGTGGGTGTTGTCAATGATTCATTAGCAAGCCCGGGGAGAAGTTTCAACTCCGATTGATGAAATACAGAACACTATATTTACCGCACCACTTCATCCACACCCGAGCAAAGGAGAGGGAAAAAAAGAAAGCCAGTGCCACATTCACGCACACATTCACACACATGTATAAATCGGTGACTTCAAAGGCTCACGCTGCAGTGCCCCAAGCCATGAACAAAGCATAGGGAAGCAGAGGGGTAACTTAACTTTAAAGCAGTGCTAATGAGGTTTGGAGAGAAAGGTGTGTCAAAACCTGTGTCCTGTTTGTTTGTGTGAGAATTGTCCAATAGCGAGAGTTCACTGGCAGGTATTTCAGTGGGGGTCAATGCAGTGGGCGGTATTTATCAAAGAAATGCTCGCCAATCCATTCCTGCATGGATTTTTTTGGGCACACCAAACCTCACATTTGGTCCAAGCATAGTGATTGTTCCAATGTGCCAATAGTAACAATTGACAAGGTGTGCGTGTGTGTGTGTGTTTGCCTTACAGTTGCACATACTGCTATAACTTAGTGGAAGAATCATTAAAGACAGAGCACTTTGATTTCACTTCCTTCCTTTCATTTTGTCACACACTGACATCTAACACAGAAGTATTCATGCCATTGGCCATTGGCGTAAAGGCAGCTGACTTTAAAGTTACTTTCATTACTCATCTTGCTTAGCAGGAAACCACATTACTGTCCGTGTGTGGTGAAGCTGTAATTCCGGTATAAATACATTACAGGAGGCATGAGTGTATCAGTGGGTGCAGCGTTGAATAGAGCTATGGTGAGCTGCAAAGAGTGATGCAAATGACAGTTTGTTGGAGTCATCTTTTCAAACAATACTTGTAAAGTTGATGAAGGATGCAGTCAACTGTGAAAGAGGGAAGATAAGTGTGTCAATTGAAGATGGGAAAACAAGAGGAGGGGAGTAAAGAAGTAAAAGATGCAGAGGAAAAAGGAAAGGAGGTGTAGCGAGAGACAGATGACATACTATGGGATCACTGTGAAGAGGAGGGTGATTAAAGTCAGTTGTCTGTAGCAGCTCTATCTTGATTGAAGTGCAAGTCACCCTGCTCTTGCTCCCAGTTGTTCATATTCAATTTACTATTCTTTTGTTGTGTGCATGTGATTGTAGCTCTCGAAGTTTTCAAGTGTCCATCAATGGCTGCCTTTCAGGTAATAGCACTCATTATGAATGCAGCCACTGGTTCCTTTCTCTTGCTAAGTTTCAACGTGTTAAAAGATTTTGCTTCTTCAAATTGTGACTGAATGAGTGAAACTGATTATCATTTCCCATGAAAAAGAGCACTATGATTTTATTTATTTATTTCTGTCCTTTTTCTCACATTGTTTAAATGATATGGTGACATGCTCCCTGCAAAGTTTGACAAGCTGAAGGTTTGAATAAAATGACAGGAGCAAGAATAGACTCAGTGAGAAAGCTGAGTAATTCCTCTTTTTTTTTTTTTTTATCCCCATTCATGCCTCTGTTATTTAATAGATTAAATGGTGCAAGGAGAGGAGAGTGTGGGAGGGCAGCAGATTGTTAATTAAACGGTGAGACAGCGGCATTTCCCATCCTGAAACGGAATGAATTTAATCTCAAAACAGAATGGAGTTAATTACCGACTATAAGGGTTTCATTTGGAGAAGCGCTGGACGCACTTAACATCAAATTTATCATCACAGCATGCACCCTGCACCTTTTTTTTTTAAACGGCTGCAGAGGGGACACATTGGGCACACACACACACACACACACACACACACACACACACACACACACACACACACACACACAAAAAACGTGTGTTCACGCAACACTTTGCATGCATTTGCAGAGGCTACTGGGTGCACTCCTGCTTATTGGTTGACACCCACACACATGCACAAAAGCAGGCCAGAGAGTTAAACAAACAAGACACACACACGCACGCGAATAAACGCATAAATAGACTGAAGGAATTAGATTTCAGTCACATTCTATTCCACATTGAAGCCTCAATAATCAGGTTATTAAAGATAAACTGAGAGCTCGGTGTGTTGCTGCCTGTAATTCAATTAGCCCGTTGTAGATGAACGTGCTTCAATTGCTGAATTATGTAATAAACTGCCTATTACTGTGATCCAATACAGCTGAGACCAGTCTTTTATCTGAAGTGAATAAAGAGAATTTGTAACTGGTCTCACATTAGTATGCTGGGCGTGTGATGTGATATCTCTAAACAATGAATCGTCCCCTTTTTACACAATCGGCCAAATTCTGAGCCTGCAGATTGTGTTCTTTCGGGGGTCGAGGGGGAAGTGAAACGGCTCTGTCCATAACATGTGATGCTGCTGCTGTTTAGAATGCTTTAAATCTAGCGACCGGGGCCGTTATCAACATGTTGACTTCCAAAACCTGTGTTTGCTGCTGTGTTTATTCATATGATAATGAGTATTGGATGCCATCAGCCACAGTTTCCTTCCTTGGAAATGAATTGGCAGCAGGATAGTTATTTCATATGGTCGACAGAAAGCCTTGACACCATGTCAGGTACCTGAGATGCAGGATTTTAAACCAGATCTTAACTGAAATCAATTCCAGGGATTGTAGTTCATAAGTACACTTTTTTCACATCAGTATAAACTTTATTCTGTACTAGACTCAACAAAATACAACAAACAAAAAAAGCTTAGATATTATTCACAAGATTTTTGTCATCTGTCTCTTTTTCTTTACGTTTGTTAACTTGCAATATGAAGCAAATCCTCCGTCTGGAGTGTCCTATGTGCAAGGGATTTGATGTTAAATATCTCTCTTCCAACGCCTCCTTTTAATTTAACAACCTTTGCTTTTAACTAGCCGTTCTGCGAGTGATTTAAAAAAACAAAGGCGTTGATGTTTCTCCTGACCTAACCTCACAGCTTTCCCTTCAGCGGAGCAGCGAGGCTACACGCTAATCACTGACGTTCGCTTTTAACGAGCTGCTTCTTCGGCACCATCAAAGACGAGAAGCATTTTAGGGGCAGCAGGGAATTTGGCAGCGGCACATACGGTCAGGTGTGTCTTGCGAGCGTGTGTACGTAAATGCACAGATATGATTTGATGTTTATTTGTTTTTTAAGTCTGTCCTCCATGGGGACAGCTATTGATGATGGGAGTGATGCTATTAAACAAGCAATGATTTAATCACTTTTAATAATGCTCCAAGGAGAATGCAGAGAGAATGCAAACATCAGCATGTGTGTGTACGGAAAGTATTCTGAACTTCCAAGTATTTGTCTCTAGTGCGTGTGTGTGTGTGTGTGCGTGAGGAGTAGACGGGGGTGCCCATGCAGATTTTGTCACTGTAGTGATTATCCTTGAGAGGCTTTTAATTTGAGGCTAATGAGTATTTGTTTTAGCAGTCACGCACACTGGTATGCGTGCGTCTGCATGCGTACGGATGCGAGTGTGTGATTAAGGAGTGTGATGTAGTGAAAGCGACAGACTGTACAGATGTTCAATAAATGGGCTGGAACAGGCAGCGAGGAAAGGGGGGCTTCATTCACTCTCTCTCTCTCTCTCTCTCTCTCTCTCTCTCTCTCTCTCTCACTCTCACTCTCACTCTCACACACAACAGACATACAGTAGATACACTCAGTCAGTCTTATTGTGCACTGGTAAAGGATAAAGCAGATGTAATGTATGACAATGACATAATCCTATTCACACACACACCTTCTATACACCTTCTGCTGGGCTAATTATCTAATAAGGCAGAGCTAATTAACAGAACAGAGCTTAGATATAAAGTCTGTATTTGTGCAAAACAGTATGGGATGTTGAATGAACAAGGAAGACAGCAGAAGAGAGAGCGAGAGAAAGAACAAGGTATCAAAAATCATCATTATCACATGTGAGTGAAATAACTAATATTACTGTGACAGCTATTCTTGCCATCCTCAACAATAGGACATGATGGATTGTGACGTGGGTACAGAGAATATTTCCCGGCACTCACACTGTGCGCAGTGAAGTGATTGTGAATCATAATGTTTGCCCCATTCACCTTTCTCGCAGTTTTCTGTTGTTATCAACACCTACCCTTGGCGTATTCTCTTTCCCTCAACTTCCTTCATACCTTGCCTCATCTCACCAAACTGTTTGTTTTAGCATGAATGTTTACCATGGCAGTCTATGATCCTTGTGTATTTTAAATATTACTTGTCTTATTGCTTGTTGCTCTGGTGTCTTAACCAAAATCAATTGGCCAGTAATACTGTATCCTCTGGTGTGGATTTTTCCTCAGATTTTCTTGGTTTTGTTAATGGTGGCTGCTGCTGTTTTGCTAACCATCCATTTATTCTTATACATTATATTTATAATTTATATATTTAAGGGCTGAGGCTGGGAAACCACATCACTTCCATGCACCAGGGGGACTGTTTACAACCCTCCTCAAAGTTTAGAACACAGTTTTATAAACTGGGAATAGGCCCGATCAAGTGAGAGCAAATAAATGTGAGTGATGAATTCAAAATGAAGAAATGCAAATCGGTGACAAAAAAAATATGATAAAGCATTCTGCCCTTCTTTCTCTATTTCTGTCCCAGGTGGTGTGTGCATTGCCCAGTCCTTGAAGATCCCTAGGGAGCCCAGGCCAGGGGAGTTTGACAAGATCATCAGACGCCTGCTGGAGACTTCCAATGCCAGGGCCGTCATCATGTTCGCTAATGAGGATGACATACGGTACTTGCTATCACTTAAACTAGTCCCCTGCTGCCACTGCTCATAATGCTTCTGCTGCCTTCACTTAAGTGACACATTGTGTTGAATTTCTGGCTCATTTTATAATAATTACTTAAAGACACCTACATGCTGCTTTCATTTAAAAGCAATAATAACCAGCTGACTATTCCTTCACGACAGCAATAATATTGTTGATGTTAAACTACTGATATTATGATACAAGTAAAACATTATAATATTAATTGTTCTTTAGCTTTGCTGCTTAGCGCTATTGCATTAAGTAGTGCTACTTGTCATTCAGTCAAGTATTTCCTATTTGAGTTTTTAATTAGTAGCTGATGCTGCTTACTACACCACGGTACAGTTCCTGGGGAGGGGTGATTTCACTGTCTTGATCAATGGGACATCAAAAGGGCCAACGGGATTTAACCTAATGCCACCATCCATTTTTTGTTGTTCTTTCCTGGGCCACATAAACACTTTAATTCTCTGGTCTTTTCTCAAACAGACGAGTTCTTGATGCAGCCAAAAGGAACAACCAGACGGGCCACTTCCTGTGGGTGGGCTCAGACAGCTGGGGGTCCAAAATCTCTCCTGTGATTGGCCAGGAGAGGGTGGCTGAGGGAGCCATCACGATTCTTCCCAAACGGGCATCCGTGGATGGTGAGAGTGTGTGCGACAAAAACAGAGATACCATGGCCTTATGTCAGTACACACAGTCAATAACTGTTAATAGTTAAAAATGGCAAAAAGTTAATTTGTGACAGATGAAAGGAAGCTGAAATTGTGTATGCGTGTGTTTATTCTAAGTTTAATAGTTCAAATTAAGGGGACAGCGGAAAGACCAGAAACAGAAAGTGAAATACACTCATGTTCCCTCACTCTTGATCCCAGCAGGCAAGTTTTTGCCATTAGGCCAGGGAGGATATTCTCATTTGCTTCATGTCAGAGCTCCCCATTAGATAATTGACTCCTGGAGGGACACAAAGGCAACAAGATATAAACTGAAAGTGAGAGAGAGAGAGAACAAATGTAGTGGTTTAAATGAATCAAAGTCAGCTTTGGCTGGTCGACAAGAGGCAACACGCTATGGGGTCTTTAGAATACACAGAGGGATTGCGATAGACAGAACCAGCGGAGAATTAATGAAGAGTGCATACACTTACTAATGTATTAGATACACCTGACAATTTGATGCAATATATGCAATAGATCCTATCTTTGTGAAGCTTAAAATGTTGTTCACACTGCGTCAGTGAAGTGTTGTTTCAACTCTAAGGTCATTTATAGGGCAGCAGTGCTCCACTGTAATGAGAGAGGATATTCTAATATTTTTACGCATATTCGCTTTTTTGTCAGGAGTCAGATGAAAATATCTTTACCACTGTCATATCTTTCCATTAAATATGAAGCTAAGAGTCAGGGGACAGTTAGCGTAGCTTAGCACAAAACCCAGGAAAGGGCTCACTTTACTCTCTTAAAAAAAAAAAAAGTCTTGCCGTCAGTGTGAGGTTGCAGCACAACCAGTGGCCACTCCAGGAAGTCATTGCCATTGGTGACAAAATAGTCTCATTACACATTCACATTAATCCCGCAACACATTAAAACTGCAACCTGACTAAACAAACCTGCTACTTAATTACCTTCAGAGATGCCTTTGTAGAGAGCCAGGCTAGCTGTTTTCCCCTGCTTTCAGTCTTTGTTCTAAGCTAAGTTAACTCTTCTGGTTCCAGCTTCATATTTAGTGTACAGCATCCCACAGAGAGTGGTATCTTATTGTTACGACCCTGTCTCGTAGTCTAGGGGGACAGAGGGGATCGTAACATAAGGTTTATGAAACGTCGGGATATTGTCGGCCAATCAACCACGAGATGAGTATAAAACAAGATGATGTTTATTTGAACAGGCGTTCTCTGGTAACTATTTACACACAAATAGGAGGGAAAAGGGGAACCACGGGTGGAAGCCAAAGAAAATACAATTAATATAACAA